>PVKN010003963.1:0-35160 GCA_004027915.1 Capromys pilorides | reverse complement strand
CACACAATGAGTGAAGACCAGTTCTTTTATGAATGTTTTCCATGATGCAAGCATGCCATGGAAGATCAAAGCGAGCAAAGGGCTGGGTTTTACCTTTCTAACCTCGCTTTGCAGCTTCTGATGGGTTTCAAAGAGGGAACCAAACTGTTTACTCGATACACTCTGAGAATCATCTAATATATTCATTCATTCATTCATTCGTTCATTCGTTCATTCAGCACATACAAGTGCTAGGGCATCCTCCTGGGCACATGGATGCTGATAATTTGGCATGGCCGTTCCGAATGGGTTCTCTGTGCAGGTGAATGGAAAGAAACAGCAGCTACTTCTCTGCCTTGACCTTAATACTGATCCTGCAGGTGGGAACAGTGCCCTGAGTAGGGACAAAGCACCATGCCAGATGCAGCCAGACCAGCCGTTCTGGGAGCAGGAATCTGGCCACTTTATTCCTTCAGCTGTCCTGTTATTGGGTCTCTTGGTCATAATCTCTGTTACCTACACGGACCCCTCAACTGTGAAGCTCCATGGAGTATGGAGTTTTTGTTCTAGACAGAAAATAAATATTGAAGTCAATCAAGGAAGAGGAATGCGGAGAGAAGGGAAAGGGCCATTTCAAAAGCAGGTATGGCCTAGCAAGCTTTCTATCATTTCTTTTGTACCCCCTGGGACAGAGCTCACCAGCATTTCCATGGAGCAGGACTGCGCCATGGTACGTGATGCCAATAGGCATCGAGCATGCCCTTTCAGTGGGGGCTGCTGCTGCCATCATGGATGGGCTTAGAAGAGGCTGTTAGGTTTTCAGGAGTTTTGTAGGCTGATTGTTGGACAGGGCTCTATTGTGGGAGTCGTGCTGGGGGCATCCATACCGCAGAAATCCTTCAACTCAGGACATCTAAAAATAGGTGAGAGCCTCTTCATCAGCCAGCTAGTTGTGTGTGTGTATGGGGGGTGTTCAGGTTTGGCAGAGTAGTGATGTGGGGTTCCCAGGCCAGAACCGACCCACCCACATCATTTGTAGTACACAGAGGCACAGTCTCACCCAGGGAGAAGACCTTTGACCTACTGGTCTCACCCCAGGCGAGTCCCGCTGCCATCAGGGGGGATGACAAGTGCGGCTGGTACTTAAGCAGCCTTGAGAAAGCACTGAGGGGAGCACTGGAACTCTGAGTAGCCAAGTTTTTGAGGAATTAATTTTTTGAAAGGAAGGAATATACTGTTGGTCCTAACAAGAGTCCCAAACTGAGGAGCTGAGTAGCTTTCCTTGGGGCATGGGTAGAAGTAACACCATGGATTCTTGGCCCAGGGCAGGAAGGTCAGGAACTGCAGGCTGTCAGGTACCTGGGCATCTGTCCTCCCATGCTCTGTGCCCTGTGATCCTGCATCCAGAACCTCTGCCTGCCCTCTGCAAAGGCAGCCCATTTGTTCTTTATAAATATATCTCTTCTCAGTGTTGGCCTTCTGCTCACCACACCTATTTCATTGACTCCAAGATGCTATTTCACAAAGGTGCAAATGGGCTGATTAGTTTATTCAGGAATATTGACATGCTACGGGGCACTGGAGCATGCAGCCCAGCTCCCTGCACGCTCCAGTGCGCCGTGGTTACTTCAACGTCTCCACCAGGAATCGAGTGCTGGTTCACCTCTGCACTAGGGCTTGGGAGAGGTGTCATGCTGGCATCTCCCTAATTACGATTTTCAGAACATACAGCTGTCTGGACATAACAAGGCCATCCAAAGTACAGGGTAAGAGTGTGGGGGAGGCAGCGGAAGGTGTGCCCATGGGCTCCCTGGGCTGGAGGGCCTGGCAAAGCACAGGGTGGCTGTATCAACTGTCTGCGCACAGGCAGGAATGCATGGGCACACACATAGCCCCCCAAGGCCCCCCCCCATGCAAAACCCACAACAGCCTTTCAGAGTGACGCTTTCTTTTAGAGATGCGCTGTGAATCAGAGGACATTAAGTCTGTGAAGGAATCACAAAAGCCATCAAACTCAAAGTATCAAATTTTCAAGGGAAGAAATCAAGACTCAGAGTGGTTAAATGTTTTCCTCAAGGCCCACAGTTAGTTAATCACAGTGGATGTAGCATCTTTGCCTTTCTTCCTTCTCATTCTCCTACGCAGGCTTCCCTTTAAGCAAACTGCCAAGTCTGAGTTCTAACATCTCAAATTCTTTCTGTGCGCATGCGCATGCGTGCGCAGCTGTTGGCCTATGATGGGGCTCATAGGGATATTTTCTCCTTGCTTCATTTTTTCACACCTCCTCTAAGATGGGAATTAAAAGGCTGGGATGGTCAACAGTTTCCTCAGGCAGGGAGATCCATACGGAAAACAAAGCAGCAGTAGCTCAGCCTCCAAGAGGGCAGTAGGACTTCTTTCTTTCCCAAGCATTCAGGGATAGTTTCATCTTATCCCTGTCCCGATTTTGAGTATCCCTAAGAGTATGATTCTGTCTGAATTCTAGTAACTACAGACTAGATATAACCCTCTCGGCTCCTCCTAAGTATCAGATCCGCAAAACCTGTCAGAAGTTTCAGTGGAAAGTTCAATACTAGGAAAAACAGACAGCCGCCGGGGTCCTCCACGAGGGAGGAAGGTTCTTCCGTGTTGGTGGCTTCCGGCCATTCTTTGTTATTGTTCTTTAAAAAGGGATAGCACTGCAGAGTTGGAGGCTCACCTTTGCTCTTGGGTTTAATTGCTGCAAAAGCCATTTATTATGTTGCGTTCTTCCCCAGAGGGGACATTATCCTTTATAGCCAACCGGGCCTGGCTATGTTGGGCTGGCTCATCTAACTGCCACTGAAATGAGTCCCTTCACCTCGGGGTAATTCCGGGTCAGTTCCATCTCCAGGTCTGGCTGGCTCCAGCTCAGGAAGGCCCTCTGGAAAGGAACAAGGGCAGGAACTCGGATTTGTCCCACTTTCTTTTGAATTTTGCATACAACTCCCTTCCAGCTCTGTAATGAGAGAGCATCCATCATCCATCTTTGCCCGTGAATGTCGGCAGCCGTCCGAGCTGTGCACGGTCTGTTCACCCATACCCAGGCAGGCAGGGCTTGGAAAATTGCCTTCCCTGAGAAAAATATGTTCTTTTCCACCTTCTCAGACGGCTCTCACAAATGAAAGTGCTTTGTCATTTTTAATGCCCGGTGTTCCTTTTTTCCCCTCTGAGTCTAGTCACAATCCAGTTGATAAAACCCCATAGGTATTTGGTTGCTTTTTAAAAAATACCCTGAAAGCCCAGAGGACCACTGGAATCTAGCAGTGTGCTCTGGCAGGTCCTCTCGCTGCTACACAATGAGGAAATTACTGCAAGGAGAGGCTCTTTCTGTTCCCCAGGCCTGGTTCAGTGTGGATAGGAGGCAATGAGACTGGCGCACTGTAGTGTCACATGCTCACCTTACAATGGGTCCTAGGCGCTGGCTGCCCCCTTAGACGGCCAGCTCTGACCATCAGGAATACAGGTCAATGTGCTTTGTAAAGGAGGAAATGCACTAAACATTCAAGTTATTACTATTTTAAAAATGTCTCCAGCCTATAATTTGCCATGGACACCTATCACTCTGCTTAGATAATTGGGTCAATGTTCCTCCCATCTGAGGGAACAAGATTCTGTCTTTGGCAGGTAGGGCGGCCTGCGAAGGCTGATGAACAGACAGCACTGCTAGGACAGGGCTTTGACTCCACGTGATCCTCTTCCAAAGCACAGCATCAAGCTTTTAACAGGCAAGTTAGTAGGATAACGAGCATCAGAAAGCTGTCCCCTTTAGAATATGCACAAAGGGGAGCAAATTACATGAGGTGTTTGTTGCCCAAAAAGTTACTTTAAAACAGCATTGTCTCCAAGTGTGAGGATTTCCCACATATCTGCCTTAAGATTGGTTTACCATCAATTCTTTGTGTTCTCTCTATGTTGGTTTTAATTTTTTTTTTTGCCTTTTCTTGATGATATCATGTATTCATACAATAAATTTAATGGAACTTAAATAATTATTCAGTGGGATCTATGAGCACTGTCAGGATACCAGAGAATTTTGCCTCTCAAATTGTTTGTGGGAAAGGAAATTTTTATTGCTGTTATTAACACCCAATCCTCTTGCCCCAGTCCTTTTGAAAGCTACTTAACAAGGTGAATTGCTAGAAAAATAAACTGCTGCTTGAATGTTGTAACAGTATCAGATTGTTGTAAAGGCTTCTAAATTCTGTATTTAACTTGGTGCTGCCCTCTGCGGAACTATTTTGCCAAGCACTGAGATAAAAGCCATCATTTTACTCTCTTCCTGTTGCTCAAATGCCAACTATGTAACTTGTTCCTTCTTAAGTTTATGAAGAGTTGGTAACTGCAGTGTTTTAATAGCAGAGACAGGTCTTCATGTAAAATCTTCATGCTAGCTAAGTAGTCAGTTGATAACTAAGAGGAAGACCAGGCGGATCAATAGGAGTTACACAGCCTGTGGTCCGAGAGCAAATCAGGCAAAGTTACCCTAAGGTTGTGAGCCTTTTAGAGACCAGTGCGGAAGCTGCAACCCAGAACCCACTTATTGATTGTAACGTGCCAGCACTGCAATTAAACCTGAATACTTAGGTTTTAGATTAGAAAAACAAAAATACAACTCAAACATGATCACCTTTTGTCTTAAATGGAAAACAGCACACATGCCAGCCACAGGGGGCTCTTGACCGTGCCTTAAGGTACAGCAGGAAGGGCTTAGGGCTGGCTGTAACATACATATCTGATTGAAATGATTCTTAACCTGTGTTCCAGGAGATCATAGAGACAGCTGAAACCAGGCTGGACCAAAGAACAGAACGTCAGTGAAAGCTGTGTACAGAGGGTATACACAAGAGTGTGTATGTGCGTGCATGCGTGTGTACGTGTGGGTGGGTACACAGTCCACCTGGTGGGTAGGCAGACTGGTGCTGAGTAAGGAAGGGCAGAAAAAGGTTGAAGGAGCATTTTGAGAAAGGGGTCCAATTTATATCCGAGGCTATAATTAGTTTGTTTGTGGTGCGCGGGGAGAAGGGGCAGTGGGAAACGTGATGGAGGGAAACAGTGAGGGCTGCAATTCCCCTGCCTGATGAGTTGGAGAGAAATTGTTAGTAACCAAGCCAGTCCCGCAGGGGTTCATTAAGTGACTGGCCCTCCACAATATCCTGTCATTTCCAACCTGGATGCGTCAACATTAGCCAGCTTTGCGGTATGCAATTGTGTGTCTGCCAGGATGTGTAAAGGCGCGGGAGCCTGGGCTTGCCAGGTGTGTGTGTGTGTGTGTGTGTGTGTGTGTTTGTTCCTTTTCTTAGGAATACGGTTATGTTTTCCGTGGGAATTAGAATCATGAAGGCCACATGCAATTAAAAAAAAGGCTAAAGGTGCTTTCTTAAGGAAACACAAATTTGCTTTGACACTTAAAAAGTACCGTGGCATCAGACAATAGGGAAACCAAGAAAGGATCTGAACTGGGCGGGCGGAGTGTAGCTGGGGAACAACGCGAAGGCAGCCAGGGCCAACACCTCCAAATGGGAACTTCTTAAACCGCTTCTGAAAGGAAACACTAGCAGCATTTGTTCCCAGATTGTGTGACCTGTCAGTCCTTGGGAAGGGGGGCCAGGCGTGCCCAGGAACTGGAGTTAAAGGGGAGAGTGAAGAAGGAATGAATGGCCAATCAGGCAAATGAGCAGACTGACTGAAACACCTCAGTGCCTGGGCCTCTGAGGCGCTGGTGCTGTGGTGTTTGGTCCAGGATGTTCCCTTCTGGGCAAGGATGGAAGAAATGCTCTTGTGAGGAGTCTCCTTGGGGGAGACTCTGAGTTTTTTAGTCATTGAAAGAAGCTCTGTGCATCATGTATGTGAAGTAATGACAGCTTCAGTCCACACATTCAGATCCTAGCAGGAGCACTGAGAGAAACCAACCAACCCACCACCCAGAACTTCTCCCTGCCCACGTGGGGACTGGGGAGGCTCAACCCATCTCCTTGCATCCAGCTTCAAGGTCTGGGAAAGCCAAGGCCAGCAGAGAGAAGCCCTCACTCTACAGCCCTGGGCCCTATGGCTGGAGGCCGCACGAAGCTGGCGTTGGCCTTTTGGCTGAGGATGACCTGCAGGTGTCAAGGAGGATTTGGCTTCTGCCTCCATCCTGTGCCTTGTTCAGATCTCCTGACCCACGCGATCCAAATGGAAGAGCTGGAGGCATGGCAGGCCCTCCTTTCATTCTTCCCTACTTTGTAAGGTGGGCACTTGCTCTAAAGATGGCCTGAGAAGAATCTGGACTCAAAGTTCAAGCCACAGATCAGAATCCATGAATTATAACTCATTATTAGCAAATTATGACCAGAGGGAGCCACAGAGAGATCATTTAATCACCTTGCCTGCTTTCATGCATCCTTTGACGATACATGAAGAGAAGCAGAGATAATTGCACTGATTGTTAACAGACATCGTCCACTGAGTCCTACCATTGCACTTTAACTGTCCTCACAAGGGTGTAGGAGAGAAAGGCAGGGCTTGTCACCATTATCCCCATTTTGCATGGAAGGTGCCTACCTCTCGGCATCCAGGACATCCCATCTGTGCCCACAGGATGCCTCTCTATTGCTCCTCCAAGTCCTAACCATCACCATTTCCTAAGCGTTTTCTAGGTGCGAGACCCACACAAAGCCCTTTCCTGACCTTATCCAATGATCTCATTTGGTTTCCGGAGCAGCAAGTCCAGGTAAGCTGACTGTAGCATGCCTACACGAGCTCAAGAGCCTGCCCTTTCCCATGGTCACATCATCCTCAGCCTGCGAAATGGTCTGGGGTTGCAGAGAAGTTACTTCTGGGTGCAGATGTGGCCATTACGGAGGCTGTGATGGGCCCTGGGGCTGTTGTTCTTCATGTCTGATAGGAGGCTCCAGAGAACTCAGAAGGGAACCTTTTACACCTCATCATTACCACTGCCCACTCCGTGGCATCAATGACCAAAGCCAGACAGGAAATAGGGAGACTTCTATGAAAGTCATGCTTCTTTTGCCAACACACAGAAGGCAAATAGTTGCTTCCTAAATTTTTAAGACTTTGGTGGGGGAGGGTGAAGAGGACAACTTAAAATGAATGCCAGTATTCCTACCCAAATACTGGGCTGTGTTTTTCTACTCCTACAAGAAGGATGAAGCTTAGTTGTGCTCCTTTACACAGCTAAAAATCCTGTGTGATTTTTTGTTTTTAAATAAAGCAACATAAAATGAAAAAGAAGGCCAGGATCTTCTCCAAACAGAATCCTGTTCTAATGAGGGGATTTTAGAGTTGTTTATACAGCATGTCGCTTTATCTGTATAAAGCAAAGAATCTCTCCAGGTATTTTCTGTGGCTTGATCTCATCAAGCCACAGATTTATTAAAAAGAAATATAGATAGAGGGAAACAGCCCACTGTAATTACACATTAGTATATATTTTTTAAAAGAAATAAGAAAACCAACTCTGAGTTTTTTAGTCATTGAAATGGGCCCTGCACATCATGTATGTGATGTAATGACAGCTTCAGACTAGGGATGCTTTTGATGCATTATTAACCATAAAAAAGACATTAAATACCAAGCTTGAATGCCATGGGGATGCATATTTCACTAGGAATTATTTTTCAATGTATGCTTAAAGTTTATTTTGGTAAACAGATGACTGGAGGCTGTCAGAGCCAGAATAAGATTTATGTTCATTTGGAATCTTCTTGAAAGGAGAGGAAATGTCTGGGACCTGTGGAACACCCACAGCAAAATGTAAATCTTGTCTTGGCTCCAGGGAAGGTTGAAAAGCGAGTGCCATGCAAACAGTGCCTCCCAGGGAGGAGCTTTCCAAGAGGGATCCAGAGGGATGCCTATAGGGGCACAGGCCAGGGTAGGGGCAGGAGGAAACCACATTCCATCCTGTCTAGGAGGAAATGGCAAGGCAAAAACGGCTGGGCTGGGAAGCTGGCCTCACTGTGCACCCACTGCCAAGGTCAGCCTGCATCCCATCCTCCACTTTGGAGTCCATGCCATAAAGGAACAAAAGCCATTCCCATTGGGCTGGCACACTTCTGGGGATCCTGGTGCGGGACAATGAGCATCCTGACCTTGTGGGGCCTCTTTAACAACCAAGAGAGGTGCTGATCTCTCCATGTGCAAAGCACTTCCATGGGGGTTCTGCAGTCAGAGGAGTTAACAAAGATTTGCAGTCCAGGAAGGACCCAACTGGTACCTTGCTGGGCCTGAGCACCATTTCAGGTGGTCAGAGATAGTACTGTCTACCTTCAGAGCCTGCTTCTACCTTCTTATTATTTGATATTGAAGAAGTGTCATCCCCAAGATGTATGTGTTGGGCAGATTCACAGACCTTAATATTTCTGCTCCAGGCTCAAATTTTCACACATATACAATGCAACATATTCTGTTTAACACATTCCTGCCCATATCTGATTAGCTTTAAGTACCCAGCAGATGGTACTGCAACTCTCAGGCTGAAGGGTGGCCTTTATCGGGTCAGTGATCCATGATTTGCACTAACAGGATATTAGTGCTATGAAAAATGCCTGCAAAACAGCAGAGAATAGCTTGGGAATGCATATTCTTCTTATCTTCTTGAGCTTTTGTTGAAACTGGTTTAATATTCCCTGGCGACCTTCCAGTTCCTGAATATGGCATCAAATTAGACCCAGCATTTGTGTCTCTGGTTTTTAGAGGAACAATTGATTGGATCAGGTTTCAGCTATGCTGATTCTGTAGTCACAAATACTGGTTGGGAGTACTTAGAAGTATTTCAGTTTTACAACTTGGGGTGTCACGAGGATCCAGGGGGTAGAGCCCTGGGATGCTGCTAAATCTCCCCCAATTCACAGCACAGCTTCTATCACAGAGATTGCTATAAGAGCAAAGCCTCATGCTGAGCAGCCTCAAAGATACCCACGCCCCTTCACCACCCGACACAGCTGGGATTACGGCTCAGCTTGGTGGCACCCGATTTGGTTACACTTGAAGATGAAAGAGGAGTCCAAATGCTAGCTTTGCATTGAATGTTGATCCAGTCTTGTGAACTTTGTTACATGGCAAGTGGGACTATGATGCTGCCAGGTCTCAGAAGTCCACCGAGTGTGGCATGAGACACGGTAGTTATCTGGGAGGCTAGTGTCATACTCACTGTATGGTTGGAGCAATGGAGGCATAGTCCACCCATTGGCCTGCCTGAGGCCCTAACAGGCATGATGGTGTTGATAAGAGACCACTGCTCCTCCCACTTTTAGTCTCCCACCTGTCAGTCTGGAATAGGAGCCAAGATCACACTGAAGATACAAGACCCTCCCTCCCCTCTCTCCTGTCTATAGAGATGTAGCAAAATGCAGGTTAAGTTGCCTTTAATCTTTAATTCATACACAAGGACGTGCAGCACAGAGTGAAATAAAGAGTAAACTCCAGAGGCAGCAAGTTCTGTGGGTTTGGCCAGATCTTCCTTTTCAAAGACAGACAGCCTGGGGAATCACAAGGATGGCCTTCCATTGCCCTCTTAGATTCTTTTCATGGCAAAACGCTTGCTTTTATCTGTTCCTACCCCAACCTCTGATTCCCACAGGCTGGGGAAAGTGAACAGCAGTGGGAAGCACATCCACCCTGACCTGTGATGGACACAGGAGACGGGAGCCCCTGGGGAGGCAGAAGGAGGCCAGGGCTGGAGGTGGTTGAGGGGAGCAGCTCTGGAGGCAGAAGCCCATGGAACTGCTTTTTTCTGTTTGGGTAGAGGGCTTTGGCCCAGATGTTCCCTAGATGGCTACTGATTCCAAGCCCCTGTACGCATTTTTGCATTAAGCAATATCAGAGCAGCTACAGAGAAAGAGAACTTACTCTTGTTGTATTCACCATAAGAGTAGATGCACAGAAAAGTGATCTTAGGGTGGAAGGGACTAGAGAGGGTGCACGCAAGCAGAAGACATCAGCTAGGACAAGCTCAAGTCTTTGACAGGAACTTGAGATCTGAAGCCAACAGGGTGACAGAGAAAGGGACCTGATGCCAGTAACTATAACCAGCAGCAGATGTAGCTGCTACTGGTTCCTCCTTGACACATCTGCCCTTCGCAGTCAGCCTAGCACAGCCCAGCCAAGAATTAATGGTAACTCGGATCCCAGCAGCTGAAAGGGCTGTGATTTCAGGAATGGCAAGCCCTGTCTGCAAGGCCCTGGGCTGGAAATACTTGCTCCTTGGGGAACGCAAGGAACATGAGCAGAGCAGAAGCTTGAAAATCTGGTTTCCAACCAGCTGAACTTGGGACCTTGCAGGCTTGGAGTCAGGGCAGCTGTGGTCCTGACTTTTCTTAGGCGGCCCAGAGGGCTGGGCCTTCGGTCCAGATGCTGTGTGCTGTTGTCTGAAGAAACATTCAGCCCCTGCTCAGAAGGGAAACAGCATGGCCTCGCGTGGGCCTCGCGTGTCATCCTGCTATTCCACCAGCTGCATCAAGTCCCAGCCAAGACAACCAGAGTTATCCTCATCTGCCAGACTGGATCAAACTTTGCAGACACTAGCTCTAGAGATTCTAACAAAGGATTGGTTCTCTCCCCATCCATTCTAACGTTGTTTGTGCTGGAGATTTCTACTGTCAATAACATTTTCTCTGCATTTACTGCAGGGATTCTTTCATTGGTTAAGGCCAGTCACGGTGAAATGAAAGTGTTAATTCATCCACAAGTTCAATATTTCATGCAAAATGAGTAGCTTACTTATTCTAAAACTATGACATCTGGTCTACAGCTCCAAACCAGCCATCACAGATAGCAAGAAAGGGTATTCTTTGCTCTTTAAAAAGTAATTAGTTCCTAAAGACCCCAATAATGTATTCATGGAGAAGATGTGCTATACCCAAGTAATGAACCCTGAATTCTTCCAGAGGTGAAAAATAACAGGACATTTGGTCTTCTTGAGGCAACCATGCTCTGGATAAGTGGTGAGAGAGCACCCTTGTACCTCTCATTGTAAGAATCACCTCCACTCATAGCTATGGTACAAGTGGGTATCACTTCATATCCTGCCCCTGGACCAGTGTGGTCTCATGGGACATTGCTGGTGGGCAGAGGAAGGGCCCACGAAGAGAAGTGCACCCTCTGATCATGCTAATGAAATCACTGAGAATGAGGGACCCCAGCGGTTATCATCTATGGAGTCCAATGGTTATGCATTATGAGTATGTGCCAAAATGATTCCCTCTCATTCTCAGAAAAACCCTTTGGGTACGTACAAATTTGACAATGTAAACAAAGAAGTTAAGTGACAGGTTCACAGTGACAGCTCTGGAACAGAACTCAGAAGCTACAGGCAAAATGTCATGGTTTGGATTCCTGCTGTCTGCCACATTGATGGTGTAGATCTGGTTCCTGGATCGAGATGGTTGTTCTCTGGATCTGCTGGTAGTACTGAGGAATACATCATTGATAACCACCAAATGAACCATTTTCATGCTTGTGAAATTCTAACACTGGATCAATAGACTGTAACTAGTAATATCTTAGGCTCTTGGACTTTGGTGGACTTATCCTGAGAGCTACTGTAGAAAGAGTGAGACTTTTAGAGACAAACTTCCTAGATACATCATCGGCAGCGAAATGGGATAGTTATGTGCCGGGGCTGACTTCAGAAATGCTGATGTGAGCTTCTGTCTAAAACTATATCTGTTCTTGGCTGAAAATTTCACCAGTTTTCTGAGTTATTTTATATGGGTTGTAGAGGGGTTAGCAATTAAAGTTAATAGAGGATTGGTGCATTATTGTTAAAATTTTTATCAGAAATTGGCATTTGCCTCTTGAAATAGGTGAATAAATAATTACTCAAAGTGAGTTTTTCTAGTACTATTGAACAAAAAGCTTTACCTGTGGAATACATTTCTGAAATTTCAATGTTAATGAATTTCATGAGATTTCATTAATGAAATTTATATGGGAATATGTGATTCTACCTACAAAAGTTCTATTTATTATTTTTTTAGATCACTTTAAGTGAAATAAGACCACATAAAGCAAAGATTTTATGGGTAGGATCTGACCCATAAGTGTGCATGCATGTGTGTGCATGCGTGTGTGGGTGCACGCACATGTGTGTTCCCATTTACTTTACATGGTGTTTTAAAATTCCAAATTAACTGTCAATACATAAAACCCAGGCAATAGTATATAAAAATGATGATTGATGGATATCCTTAAAAAAAAGAAAATTTCATACCAGGACAAACACCTGAGCGAAGGTTAAGAGAGGCCACTCCCTCTGCACGTGACATGTGCTATGCAGGTTGCCACAGGCCCCAGTATTCTTACTCTGGTTCTGCATTGTGAATTTCCTGGGTCTGCATAGGCTTCGACCCTTTGCGTCCCTGGCTTCCGTCTGTTCCGTGGCAGGTGCCTCTGGTGTTGAGTTAGTCCGTCCCTAGCAATGCATTCAGTTTCTATGAGGCAAAGGTCTCCAGAACAAGCACAGGCTGGCAGGCAGCCTCACAAAGACCTTGTAGCAGTGGAGAAGGCCAGAGACTGCATGCCTGCAAAGTGCCACATACTCAGCTCACACGTCCCCATTATACCTTGGTGTTCACTGTAAGACGCTGGTGCCAGTTTCTTGTGGCCCCCTCTTCCTTCCGCTTTCTTCCTTTCTGCTGATAGTAGACCCTTCCCTCTATACCCACTCCCCTCCATCATGCATGATTACAGCTGCCAGAGATGGCACCTTCATCCTTGTCCAAACTTTGCCTCAGGGCAAGGTCTGCACCGCTAACACCGGCTATGGCCTGAGAGAAGAGAGAGGCGGGTGAACCCCTGGGGCTGCTATTAGTATCAGACTTTAGACATATTACAAGTTAAATAGGCTTTTGTGGGCTGGCTGGGAGACAAGCACCACACAGAAGCCTTTTCTAAGGGGAATTTTAACCCAGGTTCCACAGGATGCACTTAAAATGAACTTGTGTAGCATCATAGCGCATTGCTAATTCCAGCGCTTCTACATTCTGGAAGATAATTGGGCTTCCCACGTGGCACTAGGTTTTCTTTGGACACAACCTGTGCCTGACTCTCTGTGCATTTCCACGGATGGGCCATGGTACAGGCACATTTTTGGGCTACAAAGGGGCCTGGAACTCACTGGCTATTTGTTGGGGACTCACTTTGTGCAAAGTGCTGGGGAAAGGAGAGAAAGCGGTGGGCAGGCAGGCACTCATGGCTCAGGAGCATGTTTGGAATGTGGCAGGAAAGAGACAAATCAACAGGACACTAGGTGACGATGAGTGAGATCAGAGAATGCCACAGAGATTCCAAAGTTAGCAGGACCCAAGATACTCTCACAGAGGTGGTTCAATATGAAAATGCAAAAGCGGGTAATGTTTTAGGAAGCCCTTCCCCCAGCGATATGGATTCTTCAGATGGAGAGTCCATCTGGAGAGGGGAGGACCTAAGCATCAACCTGGCAGAGAGGACTGTCAGAGTGCTGAGGAAATGGGGCAGGCCTGGGGCTTGGCTTGGGGACAGTGCAGTCCAGGCATAAGGGAATGATGGGAAATTAGGGAGTAGGACTGCCCCGGAGGAGGCCCTGGACACACACATAGGACAGGCCACTTAGGAACACCAGGGGCTGGGCAGGATGGACTGAGGGTTCTGACCAGATGTGGAAAGGCCAGTTAAGCTGCTACGCTGAGCAAGGGGTTATGCAGGGCTTTGTGGGTAGGAAGCGGTGAGGGAAAAGGCACAGTGGCTGCCCATGAACGTAGTCATAGCTTATGGAAATCTCAAGAATTCTCTGGGGTATTGTTGCTGATGGTGTTCATTCTTATGTCATTTATCCAATAATATTACCCTGATATGGTAACTAATCCTTCCATCCATCCATCCATTGAATAATATTTGCACATGTAGAGGCATTTTCATATCGATATTTGATTTAGAAGTTTTCCTCACATAAAAGGACCTTGTCTAAAGGTCAAAGGTTGGGTAAACAATGTTTTAAGGTTGATTTACCTTAACAAAATTCTCTGCATGTTATAATTAATGTTTTCCCATTTGGGTTGATTTTATCGTTAGTGTGAAAGATTTTTTAAGTGGGGGTAGATTCTGTAGTTTAATGTTTTATGGTGCTCTTCGTGAGTACCCCCAAACCCACTGAAATGATCAAAGACTCTGATAAGTCCTGCAGTTAAAAATAATAACAATAAGCCTGCTTATCCCTTCATAGATCAAACTTCAAGCACAGAACCCTTCTTTTATTAAATACTACCTACTAATTTCCCAAGAACAGTACTATGAGAAATACTGTTATGATTTATTACTAAATACAAGGCATAGAGCTTCAAGTACAGTTATTCCTACTAGATCAATTCAAACCACTATATCAGAAATAAAGGATCATAATGCACGGTGCAACCAACACAAGAATAACTTACATTATCAACCACTGAGTCACACACCAGCAGCTCGCTGAGCACCTACTACGTGCCAGGCAGTAGATGTAGCATTAGCAATACAGCAGTGAGTAGAAGAAACTGGCCTCTGTATATAAGCAAATCACAGCTTAACAGCAGAGTCTCTGTTATAATTCATGGTACATTTGCCTCTCGCTCTCCCACACTCACTGTCCCTATAACTTTCCAAAGTTATATTTACAGACAGCAGTTTTATCACAGGAATTCAGAAATTCCTTATTACGAAAGGATAATTGAGAGGTAGCACTCTAACCTCGTATATTTCTCTATTAGCTGGTAGATCTGAGAATAGCCTTATTGGGAAAGGAGCTTAACATGTACTATTCTATCTTATATGAAACAAATTGGTGACAGATTTCACTCATGTCTGGAATCTTCTTGTTTCATTAATCCATCTATCATCTATCTTTCCAAGCCCATCAGTCTGTTCATCCAGCCACCCATCCATCCTTCCTTCCATCTATTTGTCCGCCCCTCCATTCATCTGTCCATCCGTCCTTCCATCTGTCCATCCATCCCATCCATCTGTCCATCCATCCATCCTTCCTTTTTTCCATCCATCCTTCTATCTATCCATCTACCCATGTGTTATGGTTTGTGTCTAATTGTCCCCCCAAAACCTCATGCAATCATGGTGTGGACTTCTAGAGTTTGTGATTAAATTGTGATCCACTGGGGTCACGAGTGTGAGCTGTTGGGATTATGGGTGTGAGTATTATATCCAGCCTGGGGGGGACAGCCTGAACGCAACACAAGGGAGACAGACTTGCTCTCTGTAGTCACTGTTGCTGCCACTCCTCCCTTTTGTGTCCTGCTCTTTGGTGCCATCATGGACGGATGCTGTTTGCCCTGTGCCACTCTGCCTTGGAGCCAAGTTTAGACTGAAACCTCCTGTAACTGTGAACTAAATACATTTTTCCTTCTTTCATGTTGGGAGTTGGGTATTTGCCCCAGAAACGAGAGGAGTAACTGAGACACCCTGCATCCATTTATTTTGTGGCAGTGGTGCTTGAACACAGGGCCTACACACTGAGCTACATCCCCAGCCCATTATTGTTTTTCTTTTTTCTTTCCTTTTAAAGACTGGGTCTCACTAAGTTGCCAAACTGTAGGCTAAGCTTAAGCCTGTGATCCTCCTGCCTCAGCCTCCCAAAGTGCCTTGATTCCAGGCATGTGCAGCTCAGCCAACTTGGACTTCTTTTTGATCAACTCTGGGGTGTCCTGCTGGCTGTAGCATTCAGTCACCCCACGGAGGCAACTTTTCCCTTTGTCATCACAAACTATTCTCTTAGTCTTTTTTTTTTTTTTTTGTAATGATGCCTGACATTCTAAAATTATCTAGGAATATGGGCAAAATAATTGGTAATTTCTCATTGTATGTTTAAAATAACAATAAAAATTGGTTCTGTATTGCAAATCAGTAGAAACAGGCTATGCTTATAAGGGATTAAGAGAAATTTTAGTCATTATGCCTACATGTTTTATAAGCTTTCTGTAGAGGATAAAAGTGAAACTTCAGCTCTTAACTATCCTGTTAAAAACTATATTTTACATACAGTGTAATTCTGCAACCATTAAGCCTTAAATGGGTACTAAGCCTGATGCAAAGTAATGAAATAGACAGTGAAAAAACACACCATGGATTCCTCAATCTGGAGAGAAAAGGGCTGATTCATCTGTTTCCTAGGCCAGGCAGAGACAAAAGACCTCATTGCAGACAGGGCTGCCTCCTCTCAAACCTGAGCACTCCTCTCCACTGTGCTTTGCAGTGTGGAAAGTATTATTAATGTCGGTCTCACCAGTGCTTGTAAAAGATTCACGGACCATTTCCTCCCCTTCCTGAATTCCCCTGTCTGTGCTGGTGCTGCCCTGTGTTTATGACCTCACTGTTGGGCACTTTGGTGACACCAGCTGCAGATTCTGTCACCGGCCCATTTTCTGTCACAGACTCCGAGAGTGCTAGAGCTGGGAGAGGCTGATCTGGGGATAGGACTTGGGGCAAAGCACTTGCCTGGCCTGCCTGAGGCCCTGGCTTTAACCCCCCACTCCTCCAGTCGCACACTGGGGGAAGCGAGGCACTGAAGTTCAGTGGGTCGTTCAAAGTCAGAAGGTGAACTCAGACCTAAATTCCTCTAGGCTTTTTTATTTTATTTCTTTGTGTTTTTTGATTTACTTCTTCCTTTCCTTTTTTTAAATTTGAATTTTATGTACTTGGTACAGTCTGCAGCTTGGACTCATAGTGATCCTCCTGTTTTCAGCTTCCCCAGCACTGGGATTACAAGCATGTGCCACCACACCTGGACTCAGTCACCAGCACAGCATGCCCAAGGACAGGGCTAGTGCAGCATGCAGTACGGGGGATTGAAATCCGGTGCCTGCACTTGCCTAAGCTGGCGCTTAGTCTGCTGAGCTATCTTGCCAGCCTCCTTTCCTCTTTTGACAACACCTATGGGATCCTTTTTAGAGAATAAGAGGAAGAAAATGAGCAAAGTCCTATGAGGTGAAAACATAAGTTCTGAGGGGCATCAGATCAAAGGCCACAGGAGTTCCAAGGACTTCATGTAGAAGGTGTGAGGGGATTCAGAAATTGCTATGCATAACACTGCGAGCAAGGTTGTTGCTGTCAAGGATATCAAATTCATCAGACCAAAGTTTGAAGACAAATAATTTCAAAGTTACATCTCACTCTCCTTTAGTACATTTATCAACTGTAAAATGAAAACTAGTAATTATATGGTAGGAAAAGGCAACAGACAACATCTTAACCAAGTGACCAAGGTTAATACTCCTTCTAAGACATATTGACACCATCTACCCTTGTGAGGACGCACTGAAAATTGTGCAAATCATTTTGTAATATTTTTATTTCCCCAAATGCACAATATCAGTGAATCCATGAGAAAAATACCATGCATGTTCTAGCTGTTGGATGCTGCATGTAGCCATGGGCCATTGCTTTCAAAGTGTCTAGGTCATGCAAGGTAAGGGAAGACTGAGGAATTTCTACAAATTGTCACAGACCAAGGAAACAAGATGACAAATGGAACATGGGCTCCTGAAACAATGAAAGGGATATAAGTGAAAAATCTGGTGAAGTCCAAATAAAATCCATAGTTTGTTATTAACATCGTATTCTTAATTAGCTTTATAAGTCATATTATACCCAATAAATACGAAAGTGAATTCCTCAACTTTGATACTTGTGCTGTGGTTATTTAAGATGTCACTTGTACTGCGGTTATCTAAAAAGCTGAATGAAGAAGTTATGGAAACTCTCTGGACTGTTTTTTTACAATTTTTCTGTTGTCTAAAATAGTTTAAAGTTTTTTAAACAAAAACGCCATGGAAACAAGAAGAGGAAAGAGAGTAATGGGATAAAGATGTAGCACAGCAGCTGACCATTCCTTCTAGAACCTTCTAAATCCTAAAGGATACCCTGAAGCCATGGGTATCCTGCCATTTCCCTCTCGGGTTAATCTGAACTTGTATGTTATCATAGCCATAACATACATAAGTTAAATAAACTAAGTCCCTGGGTATGGAAGGAATTATAGAAGAGTCTGGTTTTTCCTTCGGGGGCAGCTGGTGACCAGAGAGTCAGGGAGCCCTGGCAAGCATCTTTCAGACAGGCTTGGGGGAGGCAGCCACCCTAAAAGTTGCACTTCCGAAAGTGTACCTTTCCTAGATACCTACAATCGCCACTGTCACAGGCTGGGATGAGAAGTGGAAGCTCAGGCAACGGTGGTGGGGAAGAGGGACTGTCTACTGTATTTCCTATGTTATGTGTACATGCTTCTGACAATGAAGTGTGTTCTTGGAAATGTCCTCTTCAGTTTTTGATGCACCACTGGAGAGTGTGTGCATGTGAGAGAAACAGACATGTCAGGATTCCAAAGAAAACAGCTTAGGCCTGCACTGCGTTATATACACAAAGCTCTGTGTACATTAGTGATAAATTTGCAGAAGGGGTGGGAATGTGGTTTGGTCGGTATTTCCAAATGCAAACCAGGTCTCCCTTGCGCTCTGTTTGGCTGTCACTGTTTTCCAACAGAATGAAAACACCAGCATTCAAGCCGTGTTACCAGAAACTTGGTTGGCAAAACATTTAAATTCCTTTGTATAGAAAATGTTCATTTCTTCCAATGGGTTCTTTTCCTCCCTAATTCCCATGGCCATGATGGTGACATTTGGCTCCAGATCTATGGATGTGGTAGAAAAGGCCTCGTCCAGATTCCAGATCTTAAAATCTCATATGAGATTAACATGGACGTCAAACTGACGGTACCAATTTAAGACATTTAAACACTCAGCTTTAGAATAAACAAATCCAGTGGCAAAGGTTTGGGCAACTTCAGCGACATTCAACAACACAACCCAGATGTTGGGGAATGCCAGCCTCCCAAGCACAAGCCTTTCACTGCATCTTTGATGAGCAAAATGGCAGCAGGACAGACTGGCTAATGAAGGAAAGAACTAATAATCATTGAGTGGCTTTTATGAGGCAGGTAGTATGCCAAGGGCTTTTATACACCGTTTCACTTAACATTTGCAATGAGGTAACCATTATTCATAAGTAAGGACATGAGCCTCAGAAATCTGCCGCTTGCCTAGCTACCCAGTTTGTAAGTGGAGAAGTCAGTACTTAACTTATATTGGCGTGACTCTGAAGTCTTTGCTCTTTCTGAAAGTTAACATGGACTTCTGTATGTAAAACTCCTGTGCTGAGAACCTTCCAGTTTCTCCCATTGCCACTAGTTCAGCTAGTGGTGTAGCCTTTGATAGGGTGGAGCCATGTCTGAGCTGCTATTTGCTCTAGTGTTCTGCTACACAGAACTGAACTTTTGTTCCCAAGGCTGGGGAACAGGCGTGACCAAAGTTCCAATGCAAGAAGCTAGGTTAGCTGGCAGAGGAAGGTACGTGATTTCCTCTGTCTCCCTCATCTGCTAGCATTAACTAGACGTGATGTGACTATCATTCATAAGTCTACCTGTACCTCCATTCTATGACTATAGTGCTACTTTTTGTATTTACTGATACTCTCTACTCCGTACCTGATATTGGTTTGCCAAATGGATGGATGCACAAGTGACTGAGAAAGAACCAACCAATGAATGTTTTAAATATTTGCGGTTTTTGCCCCAATTTTTATGACATTCTATGCAAGTGCTATGTTACACCTCATTCACTAAAAAAAGAAAAAAGATCACTAGGTCAGGACTCCTAGAGGTCCATACATTAGGTAACATTTAATGCTCTTATTTCTTCATTCTCAACCAGGGTGATTTTGTCCACGCCCAGCCTCCTACCCCCAATGGAAGGAACATCGGCAGTATCTAGAGATGTATTGTTTGTCACCAGTGGGAGTAGGAAGTGCTGCTGGCATCTAACAGGAGGATGCTAGAAATGTGGCAGGCCTTTCGTGTTTCCTAGGACAGTTTCCTCCCCGACAAAGAACGTCAACAGCACCAGACTTGAGAAGCCCTCTTTTGTGTGATATATTCTTGAAGGCGATGGAACTGTGGCCTATTTGGTTTTTTATTCTACATTAATTCAGATTTTTGGCTAACCAGCCCAGCTAGCATGGTCTCAATTTGTCTGAATTAGTGAGGAATGTGTGCGTTTTCCTGGGGATGTATTTCTGGGAAGGCCAGGAAAGCTCTGGTGGTCCTCACGCTTTTGCTCAGTGGCGATACTTCTGCATTCATTAACTAGCAACTGGTTGTCTACGACTCAAATTACATAATGAATCCAGCACATACATTATTTACCCAGATTTAATTCCAGCAATTGTTATCTTTGAATTTCTTCCTCTGCCAGCTAATCTGGCTCCTTGAATTGGAATTTTGGTCATGCCCATTCTCTCGCTGTACTAAATTATCTCTATAACGCAGTATAAACAGAACAAGCTTGTGTGTGATATGCTTAACTGTTAATTTACCTAATTAAACTAATTCAATTAAATCATTTACATCTTTTTGGTAACATGCCAGTTGATACTACAGCAGGAGTGGGATGTGTTAGAAGATGATCGTTTAGCAAATGAATGGAAAAAAATAATGCAACACAAAATGAGAGAACAGTCCAAATCTCTTGGCTTGAAAATTAAATGATACTGAAAAAAAAAATGCTGCTTTCACTGGATACTGTGATTAGCTATTTTTCTTAAATCAATTTTCTCTAGAAATTGGTATTTTAACATAGCAACTATAATTTATTGTAGAGAGATATTTTAAACACTATTTATATGTTCGCATATTTGGTATGTTAAGTAATGTGTGTTCATTCCCACATTAGGGTATGATTAGCAAAATCTTTTGCAGTGATAGCAAGACATGAACGGAACAGATTCTTTTGAGTGAACCTGCAAAATAATTTTGCTAAATTACACAAATATCTTTAGGATACATACATATTTCATTTACAGTCATCATCTAAACATCCCTGTCATAGTGATAAATGTACAAAAGTAAATGCAAAACATTTTATGCCAATAAAAATCAACAGAAAAATTCCAACAAACTGTAGGCAGCAAAGACTAAGTAAATTGTTATCTTTGTAGATTCACCATAGCTTCTACCCTTGGGTTGATAATACAGTTGTCGCCTGTGGTGACACTTGCAGGTGGCATAGGCTTGACAGAAGATGGGGCCATCATTTCTAGCCTGGGCCCAGGTAGGCAATGACAATGCCTGGCAGGACCTGGTTTGCTCTTTAGAAGTGCACACACAGTCCAAATCAATATTTTGCCTTGAATCATTGAGTTCCAGAGAGCAGGATGCTTTAAGATTATTTTTCTACTTTAGAGACCAATTGCAAATATTTTCCTCTTCTGACACTTGGATGGGGCAAATTTGAGTTTGCAAGTATCAGTGTCTCATAGTGAATATCTGACATGGATCTTCTTCCCATCATTCATGCTAATCTTCTCTCCAGGAAAGACTCATTCCCTGAAGGCAGAGGCCAACTTGTCCATCCCTTTTACCTTACAGATGCCATGAATGACACATACAACACAAGAATTATGTCATAGTTAAGACAGAGTAGAGATTGGTTTCCAAATTTAAGCCATCTTTCTGTCCAACACAGCTTTCCCATTCAACTTCCCAGTGGGGCAGTGGTGGCAAGAACTTAATTTAGGTCTGAACTTCCTGCCCAGTGAATTCAATGCCCCAAGCACACCCAGGATTTTTCTCTAAGATGTAGTGGTCCATCCTCTCACGTTCTCTGTCTTACTTCTTCCTGGTCATTGCAATCCTATTCCTGAATTCCTATGCCTTCTTGGTGGTTCCCAATCTCCAGCAAGTACTCTGGATTTAAAGAAAAATGGAAACATTGTGATTCTCCCTGTTTAGCTTGCCAGGGCTGTCACAATATGACAGCAGGGAGTTGGGTGTCTTAACTCACAGAAACATTTTCCCTCAGTTGAGGGTCGAGGTTGAGGTACTGGCAGGGTTGGTTTCTCTTCAACTCCTTCTCTTTGACTTTTAAATGAATGCCCACTTATTCCTCCCACTGAATGTCTAGGCCTTAATCTTCTTTCCTTAATCTTATAAGGTCATCTTTCAGATTGATTAAGTCTTACCATGATAGTGTCTCATTTTAATGTAATTACTGTGCTAAAGGCTCATCTCCAAATACAATCACATTCTAGAATACTGAGGGTTAGAGCTTCCACATAGAAAATGGGAGAACACACTTCATCCCATCGTACTCCCCTTTGTTATTCAAGGGATAGGTAGGAAAAATAATTCAGAATTCTTGCAACTTCCCTAGTTACTAGGGAGCCACCACTGTACAGCTTGAAGAGTAACTTTTCCTTTTTTTCTGAGAGTGTTGAGACTCTGGAAATGGTGACAATGTCAGTTGTGTCCCCATCTCCCAGCCATCCCTCTTCCTTTCCAGTGTCGCTCAATTTCCATCCTGCTCTGCATACCACTGGTCTAGCATAGGCAGTCCATGATCTCATGCACTTGGCAGTGATTGGCTTAGATCTGGTCACGTGATTCAAGGGAAGAAGGGCTTCTGGGAAAAGGTTGGTTACTAAGAAACCTAGAAATAGAAGTTTCCTTTTTACCACTGGATTAGTTTAGTTCACAGGTTGAAACCGTAGCTTGAAGGACATTGAAGAGAGGGCAAATCAGCACATCAAAGACAGCAGTACTCTTCAGAGTTGGAGAGAGCCCAGGTTCTTCATGATGTCAATAAGCCACTGAATCTACCTATTGGAGCGCTCATCCTAGTACTAAATATGCTAGTAGGTGGGGCAAAATGTTGCTTCTTTTTAAGCCCCTTTGAAACAGATTTTTACTACTTTCTCCACAAAGCATCCTCACCCATAGAACTAGCCCCTCACTCACCAGTTGCACTTAGTGCCTCAGTGGCTTTATTGGTAAAGTGGAGGTAGCAGTACTTGCTTGGTCACACTGTGGTAGAATGAAAGTGCCATTAGTCATGTCCAGTGCTCACTGCATTTCCCTGCACTGAGCAGGGGCTCTGTAAACAGCCGCCACTAGCCTCAGCTCTTCTAGCAGCTTGCTGCTGCCTTGGACCTTGCTCTTCTGGAACCTTCTGTATGTGTGTTCATGAACAGAGGAGTCTAATGATTCAGGCTGCCAATGCTTCTGTTCTCAGAATTACAATGAAACTAAGGTAGCTCGCTATTTCAAGAACCTCTGCAACTCAGATCATTTGTAAAGTGAGGACTAATGCAAACTATTGACCTAAATGTCAACCATCACTTTTCTTTAGCAAAAGGGCTGCTGATATTCTATAAAGATCTCCCTTTGGTGCAATTGTTCACCAGGATGAACTTCCGCTCTGGAGCTGTCTAAAGCAGGATACACCTGTGATGTGGCCTCAGGCTGTCACTAGGAGTGTGCCTGGCCTTCTTTTGCTTTGTTTTTGTCGCTTGCTTTTTCCTTCTCCTCGGAGCACAGAGCATCCTAGGTTCACTCTAATTATCTTAGTAAAGTGCTCCACTACTAATTCTCAACGACTGCTTATTGAACAACTGCTTGGCTTTGCAATTGAAACAGAAGCTGGGAGGGAAGTGACAACAGGAAGATGAACAGAGGGAAGCAAGGAAGGACCTTCTGGGAAACTGTGCTACAGGGTAATCCAGTGACACTTGCACTTTTACGTTCACCTCTGCCTGGACCCTGACAGGCTGCATGCCAATGCTGGAGCCACTGGGGGGCGCCCGGATGGTCCAGCCTGGGCAGAACCTTCCTACGTGAACATATACACCTTACTCAGCTAACAATTTACTCAAGGCTTAACCTATGCTCGGCACATTTTATGAACTCATTTAATCACCATACTTCTAAAGGCATGAAGCCCATTTTATAGATAAAGGCACTGAGGGTCCCAGGGGTGACTTGCCCAAGGCCTTGTCACTAGTGAATAGAAAAGCCAAACCCATGATATTATGTCCAGGCTGAAAGGGTCTGATGAGTGGCCCGTGCCCAGGACACGTCGGTAGGCCCATAGGAAGGGCAGATCATCCTGCTCAATCCCTCCTGTGTGCAGTCCATAAAAAAAGCTCTAGAGAAGATCTAATTACCACTCCATGGCCCTGGACAAACAGACATCTCAGCTCATTTCACCTATCTGAAAAAAAGCTAGCACGTTATTATCTTTCTCTTGAGAGCATTACAAAAATCAGATGAGGAAAATCTCCCAAAGTACTTTAAATAGCTTCGAAAACGTCTCATACTGGTAGGCATACAGTTGGTGCTCAATAAATGAGAAATCAAAATAGGACAGAATCTAACATGGGCCATTAAAAATCAGTTGGCTTCATCCTGCTGACTGTGGGATCCTCTTTTTTTTCACTTTTTTCCTTTTTATTTTTTTAATCCCACTCTTCTATCCCAGCCTGCCTGGAGCAGACACACACTGCTCTAGCCCTGGCTAGCCACACCTAAGTGACCCATGAGTCCCAGCTGGCATGCGTGGGGCCACTCACAGCCCTGGGAAGCCTGGTCATGGTGGGCAGAGCTCCCTGGTGATAAATGGGAGCTCTGTCTATGACCTGGTGGGGACAATCAATCACCAGAGGTGCTCTTTCTGCATATGCATGGAGAGAAGCAGCCTGACCTTGCTGGAGAGGCGGGAGGCCAGAGCCTGGGAGGGCTTGCTTGTTTGTTTGCAAAAGGGAAAGAAGAGACAGGGGCATGGAAACACCAGGGAGAGACTCAGAGAGATAAACAGAAAGGCTCCCAAACTAAAAGGGAGAAAGATAGCTGATGCATGATCTAGGCTGACAGGGATGCTGTCCTGCCTGGCCTTGAAATGACATGATGAGGGTGAGTAAAGAATTTGGGTCAGAGTTATGAAAACCATTCTCACAGTGGAGGAGTTTGAATATAATTCTGCAGCCAGGAACACCCAAGCACGCCTTCACATATTCATAGGATGTGTGTGCGCGCATATGTGAAACACAGCCATGTGTACATGGGAAACAGTCCATGGCTATGCTGCAGGAGCCACAGCAAAATTGATGCGCAATTCAGAGGTGTTCAGCATTACCTTCTTTTTATCCTTAAATATAAACCCAGGGAAAGAGGTCACACAGTGCACTGAAGACAAACCTTGAACATTTTCTTCAGACCCTCAGAAAGCACCAGAGTCCCCTGCCATTGAAACTTCAGAGAAACCCAAGGCAGTGCCCTTCCCTCTCCCGGGCCTGCCCACATGCATAAAGATGTCAGCATGTTGATTATTCGGATTAGACTTTTAGTGTAATTTACAGGGTCCAGCCATTGTGCCTGGGTGTTGGGCTTGTGCTCGCTGCCCTGACGATGCCATTTTTAAAATGTCAGCTCAGCTGTGATTCATGGCTGATGCTAGTGACATTGCTGCTGACCTGAAAGAGTTAGGCAGCAATATTTAATTAAAGGTAAAAAAGAAAGAGAGAGAGAGAGAGAGAGAGAGAGAGAGAGAGAGAGAGAGAGAAGGAGAGGGAGAGAGGGAGAGAAGGAGAGAGGGAGAGGGAGAGAGGGAGAGAGAGGGAAAGAGAGAGAGAGGGAGAGGGAGAGGGAGAGAGAGAGAGAATGCAATACTCTAAAACACCAAATTCATCTCTGGACAGCTCAGCATCTTAAGACAAGGAAGAGATCTTCATGAGTGGGATACGTGTTCACCTGTCATGTGTAAGGGGCAAGCTTCCTTTTAGTGAGTGAGATGGACTCCTGGGTCCCACTCACTATTATTTCAGTGGCTCCTGTTCCCTGGCTTTGCCAGGATGTCCCCTGAGGGCCAGCTGTCACTTTCTCCAATTTCTGTCCTTGTGGAGTAGTGGCTGGGCCTGCCCATCCTCAGCCCACTGCCTACAGGAACCCTTGGTCTCCAGCCACCTGTGCCTGTGCGAATGGCCTTATTTGGGAAGCCTCATTGGCCAGTCCCTTTTCCAGAAATGGAAGCACAGAATTTCTCATTAATGAGGAGGTCACAGTGGGCTGAGGTTTAAGAGCCAGTCTTTGTCCAGGCCTGCGGGAGCCAGGCTATTGTCTTCTAGGTTCTCCTTTCCCCAGTGACCCCAGGGTCAGGGGCACACATGCCGGCCTTGAACTCTCCGTCTGTCTCTCCCACCATATTAATTACTATTCCCTTTGGTCAAGCTAAGAAAACAGCCTCGGCTGCATTAGTGCTAATTAAGAAGAGTGAGCTCACCATCCTGGCAGCCTCCGTTGGTCCCCGTGACGTTCAGGCCGGGAAGGAGGCCCTGACAATCTGATTATGGCAGAGGAAAACACCTCCATCCTGATGGGGTGAACGGTGTGATGCCCTCCCTCCAGCCCCCAGCAGTGGGTTCCCCTCTTCCATTAGGAATGCGTCTGCCCTCCGCAGCCAGAGACTGGTGAGGAGAGTGCGGGTCAGCCTCACACGCAGGCAGGGGAGTAGCTGTGTTCCTGAAGCCAAGGGCTGTGAGCAGAGCGAATGCAGGGTCACGTCCATCTCTAACCCCATCTGTTGCCTTCTTCCCCACTATCATACACAACCGAGTAGAGAGACAGGATACGTGTGGGTCACTCCATGCCATTATCCTGTGCACCTACCACGATTTCCATCTAATCCCACACCGGTGTTACCGGCTCACGACTAGGAATGTTTGGGGTCCATCAGGACGCTAGGCCATTCTGCAAGACCTGAAGAAGCTTAGCAGTTCTCCAAGCTGTCTTCCACTTAGTGCCCTCCTGCCTCATTCTCCCTCTCACCTGTCCTATGAACCGCTGGGGTGCCCTGGACAGTGGTATCAGTCCCCATCTGCTCCTATCCACTCTGATGTTCTTGCTGGTAGGTTCCTTGTCTGGTTTCTGAATTGCTCATCCGATGTTGCCATCTGTAGAGGGAAACTTCCAGTGGGGTTTACTGGCCCCTAGGACCCAGGCAGGGCCTTCCTGCCTTTCTTGTCTTCTTTCGTCATCATTAGACACTACCCTCAGCAGCTCTTCTCATCATCATACTCAATGGGCAACAAGTGCAGACGCTGGGTGACTCAGGAGGGGACGGTAAGGGTCCGAGGGCAGTGCTTGGGGAAGGTGGCCAGCGAGAGAGCCTGCCTCCTCCCTGTCCATCAAGTAACACCTGCCTCCAGTCCAGTACTATCAAGTGGAAATAAAGAACTTTAGATTTAAAATAAAAACAATAATTTTCAAAGGCATGCGATTTGCATCTTTTAAACATTTACAATGAATTAAAATGAGAAAGCCAAGAAGTTCCAGGGCAGCCCATGGTTTCCCAGTCTCCAGTCCCCACTCTAGTTGTACGGAGTGTGCAGGCCTCCCTCCTCCAGGCCTGGCTGGTCGCTCTGCTCTCCCTCCCTGTGCAGTCCACAAGGACCTCTCCATCCACCACAAGCCACGCCTGTCAGCAGCCTGTCACACACAACCAAGGCTCAGTGTGGTCAGGTCTATCAGAACCCCCAGGACGGTGTGCGAGTTTCAGTTAATAACAAATGGTTTAAATATGAGCATGTCCTAAATATTGTGAGACACATACTCATCCTAAAAAGTATTCATTGGTTATCTGAAATGTAATTGGGTATTAAATTACGTTATCTGCTAAACCGGGCAAACTTACCTTGGCAACTCTGTACCCACGCTGCCTCCCTTCATGCACTGCCCTAGGTATGAGGGATACAGAAGGAAACAAAATGGACTTTGGGAAAAAAAATTCTACTTGTACACAGAGCTGACACTCTGCAGGCACAATAGGGAGTCCCTTCTTGTCCACCATCATTTTAGTTCAAGGCTTCTAATAGAAGCAACAACAAATAGAGCAATGTTTGGTCCCCGGCTCTGTAGACCGCCAGCTGTGCCGCTCAGCTTGTGGGGCACCGCTGTCCCCATCTCTCACATGGGACAATGGTGTATTAGTCGCAGTTAGTGGTGGACATGTAAAGTGATCTGCAGGCGCTGGTCCTACCTCTCTGAAGTAGGTGGTTACTGTACTGGATCAGGTGACGTATGATATTATCCCATAACTGTTCCCATTTCTATATCCTCCTACACTGTGAAGTCACCCAGAGGAATGATGGGGCCTTAGTTATCTTTGCTCTTCCAGTACCCACCCTGTGGTTGGCACACAGTGGGGACTCAGTGGGCCAGGCCCGTGGGTCCCCAAGTGCTTGCTCTAGTACATGCAAAGGCAAGTCCACTGGCTGTCTCCACACATGCAAAGAGAAACGGACATGTACAGTAACTTTTTCCCAATAAAAAAGGCCAAAAATCTAATGGCAGATAAACGTGACTTTCTTTTTAAGTCTGGGTTATGCAATTCACTCATTAATGCCAAGTGCATGCATATTAAGAGAAAATTCACCTTGCTCTTGCTTTTTTGATGTTGAAATACCTTGTTTCTAGGGAGAGCCTTAAAAATAAACCATCTTATTTTGATAGAAGTCTGCCTTTTTTTTTTTAGTACTGGAAATTGAACCGAGGGTTTCACACTGAGCTATATACTTTAATTTTGATTTGCTTTGAGATGGGATCTTACTAAGTCACTCAGTTTCCCAGGCTAGGTTCAAATTTATCCTCCTGCTTCTGCCCCTCCAATTGCGTGGATCATAGGTGTCCCCACCATGTGGTCTAAGTCTGGTTGTTAGAAAATGTGACCTGTTTATGAAATTCAATGTGTGTCGATCTACTAATGCCCTGTTATTTATAGATCTGATTATTGATGCACATTTAGTTAATTCCAGTGCTTTTTTTTGTGAAAGAAAAATCTGAAGAGCATATTTCTTAACTTACTGTTCCATGATGTATTTTCTTGGGAGAGAAAAATCCCACCAGTTTGACCAAAGGGAAGCACTTGGATTATGATACATGAGCCTCTGACCTCAGAGAATCCATAAGACCAAAGAAGGATTGGCTGATAGCCATGCATTAAGCTGAGATCTACTAATCATGTCACAGAGATGAAGGATGTGTGGGGAAAAGAACTAGACCTGGAGACTAATTTCACCTCCAGGACTCTCCTTATGGCAAGGGGCGGGATGGGGTCTGGGGTTCTGGGAAGAGGGTTTCCTTACACTAAGCTCTGAGCCAATGCTGGGTTACCTTGAGCACCTGTAAGTTCATCTTTAAAATAAAAATGCATGCCTGCCTAGATTTGAGTGAAGAGCCCAATCTAAGTGCAAGATCAGAGTATGATGGTCTCTAAAACTTTTATAGCCTGAGAGGCCTTTCTTCAAAAGGTTGGGTATTTGGGGTAGCAGACACAGAGCCTCTGTGGCATTGTTCTGTACCCCACATTGCTGGAGGGTGGCTGTTAGCTGACTGGCATTAGTATGTCACTCTACATTCTGTTCTGTAGACTGGATACGGAAACATAAAATAATAAAAAATAAGTGACATAAAATGATTGGAACTAGCCTGTTCTAGCAAGGAATGGGGGACCCACAGTCCAAATCACTATCTTCTCTGAAATGACCCTGGAGAGTCCCCCATGGTGGTCACAGATCCAGGTGATCTGTTCCCATTCCTTCAAATCAAACATTTCCGGTTCTTTCACCCTGTTAGTCATGGGGAGAGGTCATTCCCCGAACATCAGAGCTCTCGCTTGCCCGCTGCATGCCTCTGGGCCACGTGATGCCTGCGCCCTGAGCCACAGTGTGCACCAGCAGTGCCGTGAGGGAGGACCTCCACCTGCCTTCACAGGGAGACCAGCCGCAGCAGCCAGCTGCCGGGTGGGGCCTGCGACTAGATCGACTTGGACCGAATCACTCTTTGGGGTTGCTTTTCACTTTGGGCATCAAGAGACTTTGGACAGATGTAGATTTTACTGAAGTCCTATTTAAAGCTTCCTGCTACCTGGCCTGACATAGAGATGGACAAAACTCATCTGATTAAAAATACAGGGCTGAAGGTGGAGCTCAGTGGTAGAGTGAGGGTCCAGTGGCCACAAGGCTCTGGCTTCCATCCCTAGCACTGCTACTCAAATAAATAAAATAAAATAAACCAAATCACTGTCATACCAGTAATACGGATGCTGAGAAGAATCACTCCTCCTGTGCTCAGGGAGATGGAGTCCTGCAGACACAACCTCAAGCCAAACCACAAGATGTGGCAGCTCTGCCACTGTTCTCAGGGCCCTGCTGCACCCCTGGCTTCTCTCCTGGCTGCAAGGAGGTAGCAGGCAGGGCCTTTCACTCAGCCCAATCAATGCCTCCGCAGAGCACAGCATGTAGGCAGGTCAGGGCCCGCTGCCATGGAGCTGCCACTGGGTATTTCTATCACTCCAGACAAGCAGCCTGTCCCCTGCAAAGAGAGATTTCAAACCCCACAAGCTCAGCTCCCTATCCCCTTGTTCTCCCAGTCTTATAAAAATAGAAAGAACACATGTTCCCATTAGTCACTTGCTCCAGGGTTGCTGTGGGGTATATGCAAGCAGCCTGTACATTGGAGCCAAATTTGAATATCATTTGCATCTTTCAGGTAGACAACGGATAGCGCATCAAAAACACACACATGTCCCCCTCCGCCCCCCCTCAGCAAGGCACCAAGTGAGGCCGACCAGATGACATTTCCTGGGAACAAGGCCTCTCATTTGTATGTTTTCAAATCCACTTGATAAGGCCCCTCCTGGTGACAGAGGCCCACCCCAGCTGGAGAGGCATTCTGAGAGGCTTTTAATTAAACTTCTGCTTGCCAAGAGTGGTTTGCATATGCACAGGAGAGACACGCTCCTGGGGGAGCCATCAAGACAGCCACTGCCTTTGCCTCTGTGTGTCCTTAACTCTCCATTATGGGCAGAAGCGTGGCCTGTGCTGGCAATCCCTTAGAGAGGCCTGGGGGATGAGCCACACGGTGGGACAGGCTTCCATTCCCTGCACAGTGAGCCCTGGCTTGGTCACCTGTGTCACTTCCACACCCCCACCCTGGGAGCAGCAACCAGAATAAAAGCAGGAGGGGACAAAATGGCACCAAGCCAGCCAGAGCCCAGCCAGAGGAAGGAAGCCTGGAAAAGCCTTCAGACCCTACAGGTGGCTTCGTTATTGACCAGCGCAACCCATCTGGGAGGGGACCAGCCCTCAGAGCAGGAGGCGTCCTCAGTGGCTCTGACCTGCCTTGACCTGACCTTTGCAACTCTATCAGGATGCATGGTCAGTAGTTATCAACTGTCAATAAACTGCCCAAACACACACTTTAATTCCGAATATGGGAAGATCCATCTATTTGCTCATCGATCTTGGACTTGCAAGTTGACAAAATGCAGAGTCCCTTGTCTTCTTATCATAATATTGAGAATATGAGCTGCAACAAATTGAATGATCTACACCTCTGGTCTCCCACTCCTGGGGACCCTTAGTAAACACAGGACGATTGATTGAGATAAAAGGTGAACAGAGGCCTGTGGTGTTGCTCTAAGAAAACCAAGGCCTAGGAGCTGCAGCCTAGAGAACCAATTAGCCCACCTCATGAAGTTTACCCATCAAAATCCTGTAGACATGAGGTGCAGCTACCCCGCCCAATTAGTTGGGTGATGTGAAGGCAGTCTGCATCTGTTTGACTCATTCAGGTAAAAACAGACTTTGGAGACTGCAAAATCTATTTTAATAGTTCCAGTCAGCAGATTCTCCCTTCCACTCTTTTCTACTTGACCTTGTGTTAGGTCAGTATGGCTGTGGTTTTATAAAACTTCTTCCTTCCTTCCTTCCTTCCTTCCTTCCTTCCTTCCTTCCTTCCTTCCTTCCTTCTTTCCTTCCTTCCTTTCTTTTTTCCTTCCTTCCTTCTTTCCTTTCTTCCCTCTTTTCCTTTCCTTTTCTTTTGCAGAGAACAATACCATGTTTCTGGAGGTGGGCTGGTGACGTACTGGGCTCCATCTCTCAATGAAGAGCAGGCATCTGGGAGCACTGGATTGGCTTCTACCTCACAGTTGCTGGGACAGGGGTGGAGTTGAACAAGAACAGGGACTTCCCCAGGCCCTCCAGATTGGCTGCCTCACTGATGTGACCATTCCAATTGGCAAAACAGGCAGCCTCCTTGACCCCTTCTACTAAACTGCCAGGCTAGCTTTTAAATTGTCTGGAAGTTGAACATCCTAGCTGCACACCCCTTAGAGTCATGGGTTGGATTAAGTGGGTGAATTCCTCTGAAATGCTCACAATCATGTCTGGCAGGGAGTACATAGACCTCATACTTATTAGCTCTTATTAGTGATAAAATTCCCATGCTGTTATGATCCTATACGCCACTGGCTGGCCATGTGGCATGATCACCAACTTCGTGACACATACAGGTGGGGTTTATGTTACCTGCACAAGCATGAATAGTGGCACAGAGGAGGTAGAACTCTTTGTTGGACTCAGTACCCTTGACATTTGTCACCAGATTAGTCTTCATTATGAGACTGACCTATATGGAGGCACCAGTGTCTTCTACCTATTACACATCCACTAGACGGTACTATGGATAATTTGTGTACAAATGAAAGCCTCATTGTCAGTATTTTTGCTAATGTCTGTGTTTATCTGTTTTTGGAGGATAAAATAGTCCAAGGAATAAATATTAATAAAGTACTTTCCTCTCCACAGTTTTGACAGTCCATTCATTGCTAAATGTCCCCTAAAGAACAAAGTGACCTGGGTGAGAACCACTGAGCTACAGCCATATCCCTGGGTCGTATTTCCCAGGCACTTCCCCTTGCAAGCTGTCTCAGAATTTCAGCCTGTGTTCAACTTGCCACCATTGTTAGGTTGGGTCACACACTGGAAACACTCAACTTCTTGCAAGTAGCAGAAACTGAATTTTGGAGTGACACCTTACTCTGTGGATTAGAAAAGAACCTAAGGAGGCCTGAGAGAAGAACTGACTAGTTCAAGGACACACAGCTAGCAAGTAACAATGGCAAGCATGGGGAGCTCAATCCCCTTTCTAATGACTCTCTTTGAATTAAAAACTGCAGGGCCAGGACATAGTTGAGTGGTCTAAGAGCCTTTCTGGCACGTGTAAGGACCCGAGTTCAATTCCCAGTACTGCACACTGTGCCAGTCCTCAACACCCACTCTTAGGGCACAACAAGCCAGCCATTGAAACCAGGCATGGTAGTGTACACCTATAATCCCAGCACTGGGGAAGCTGAAACAGGAGGATCACTATAAGTCCAAGCTGTATAATGAGACTCTTTACCAAATACATTAAAAATAAAATAAATAAATAACTGCAAAAAGTGTTTTCAAAATGAACAAATTAGCTTCAGGAAAGACATTTTAAACAACAGTGCCTTCTAATACAGTATTGTAGTGAGGGATTCTCATTTATGAAGTGGAATAAAATTGAAGCTTATCTCTTCAAACTTTGCAGCATTTTAAAAAATTAATTAATTTTATTGGGAGGTGTTAGGTATATCTAATGATCATGTTCATAATAGGGACTCTACCTATACTTTTTTTTTGAATTTTTTTATTTTTAGGGAAGGGCCTATAGGGTGTTCAGAGTCTCACTATAGATTGGACACGTAGTGATCTGCCTGTTTATAGCCTCCCAAGAGCTGGGATTATAGGCATGCACAACCACATCCAGTCTCAATTGTCCTCTTATCATGCCCCAGGGGCAGGGCCAGCACAGCAGACCCCAGGGTCAAACCCCCAGCCCCTGTGCCTGCTTGCAGGTGCTTTAATCCACTGAGCTATTTGGTTGGCCCTTCCTGCACATTTTAAATATTTCAATAAATTATTTCTAAAATATTAAATAAAAATCACTAAATATTCCTTCCTAATTGTATCAGTGCATATTTTGTGTTGAGCCATTTTTCCTGTGGAACTTCCCCAATGACTTTTGAGGTTTTTATTTTGTTTTAAAGTCAAAATTACTACATAGGATTTCTGTATAAATGAGTCATGATTCATAATTTCAATAATTCTATGTTTACCAGGGTTTGGGGGGATAAAATGCACCAAGTAGTAAATATTAATCAAAAGAAAGCCAGAGCTCACTGTTCTCTAAGTATTTCCTGTTCACAAGTTCCCACCACTGCGCATTAATGCCTGTTAATCTTTCAATATATTTGCAGAATGAAGTGGTCCTTGAAAATTCTTCTGTAGTCTTTCTCAAAATTATAACAATTTCTTGAACCAATGGACATTAAATAAAGCAATAATGTTATTCAATATAATGTTCGACTTCTTGTTTGGCTCTGTGCTCTTCGGTGGGCTATCTAATCGAGGTTGATTTGCAAGACAAGTGATTCTGGGATTACCTTACACCTAAACATGGCAAATATAGGTCCATCAATGTTATGTTTAGGGCAGGAGAATGTCAAATGTATATTTACCTAATTCTGTGCAGCTTTTTTTTTTTTTGACACCCTGAATTGAACTCAGGACCTCCCGCTTGCCAGGCAGGTGCTAGGCTACTGAGCTATATCCCCAGCCACTATTTGGCTAATTCTGTGATTCTAGTTTACCACTCTCTTCCATGCTTGCAATTCTTAACTCCAGAGATTCATTGCTCATCAAAAAAGTGTATAATAGGGCTTGATGGCATCGTCCCAGAGTGGGACTAACAAGAAACAGGGCAAAACACAAAAGGATCCTTTGCTCTTTGCTGGGAGGGGTTTCCCTGCAGAAGCGTGGATGTGGATAACACAGCTCCTGGATCAGTCTACCAATCACAAGAAACTCCGCCATTGGAGCTCGAGTAACAAATACCAGGAAAGAGAAGGATATGTTTTATGGTTGTGTGTAGTTGTCCCCCCAAAGCCTCATGCAGTCATCAGGGCGCGGTTCTAGAGTTTGTGATTAATTTGTGATCTAAGGCTGGGAAAATGTGTCCAAGTACTGCTGGGATTATGGGTGTGAGCGCCACACCCTCTCTGGGGCAGACAAACTGAAGGTAATGGAAAGGGGAGAGGCTTGCCTCGACCACCGATGCTGCTGCTCTTCCCTTTTGCCTGCACCCTTTGCTCTTTTCCACCACCATGATCGGCTGCCCTCTGCCATGTGCCACTCTGCCTTGGACAGCAGCCAAGTATGGTCTGAAACCCGCACAAACTGAGAGCTAAACAAACCTTGCCTTCCATGGTTCTGGGTGTTGGGTATTTTGTTCCCACAATGAGAGAAAAGTAACTAAGACAAAATGCAATAAATGACCAGATGCATACAACTAGATAAAGGCATAATCACCTATAGGTAGTTTAAATTCTAATAGATTTGTTAGCAGGATAGAATAATAGCTATCAGATATAAAACATATTATTTATCTATGCATGATTT
>PVKN010003962.1:0-35123 GCA_004027915.1 Capromys pilorides | reverse complement strand
ATTAGAGAAAAAGAAGGGCTACAAGGATAGCCAATATTTTGGTCTTAGCCCTTCAAGGTCAGTGAGGACTCAGGACAGAATAGAACTTGTGCTGTAACATCCTGTAACTCAGTGGTTTCCCAAATTTCCTGTTCAAGGAGATTATGGGGCTACACAACAAAGAGATTGAATATATACAGTGTACCTAAGGAGAGTCACATAGAGAGAAAACATTCTCTCGGGCTTCCATAGACAGCAAATTGGTCAAGCAATGGCTGTAATTCATCCAGATGGCTGACAGTGACAACAGTTCTACAAAGCACTGTACATGGTTTCAAAGTAAATCCTGAGGGGATTTGACTGACCTTGGGAGGTACAAAAGTTACATGTTTTGCTATACATGTCTTGCTTAAACTCGCCCTTAACCACCCAGCAGAAAAGTTTTAACCGCAAGTTATAAAACATAAAGCTAGGTTAGAATGCTCAGCTGTAAAAGGCTTAAATCAACACCTTCCAACATTGCCAGTTTTACCAATAACCCACTGCGATTATAGAACATAGGATTATGTATACAACTAGTTTCTCTTAGTTAAATGAGAAAAATCTTTTTCTTATCAATAATGATTAGAAAAATTATCACGTCTACACCCTGTGCTCTGTATACCTAGTAGGAGGGCAAAATATGCATTGTATCAAATATTGGGAACATACTACTAACATGTTTTGAAACTGTCACATTGTTATTTCTTTTGAAAAGTAATAAAACAAAAAGAAAGAAAATGTCATAAAGCAATTCATGACATTGAGGCAGCCACAACAGGACAACTATGCAAAGTCTCAGGAACAATTTGGAGGGCAACTGACAGCATTGTGTTTTTCACTGTAACAAAATTTTAGCTGCCAATATATGTTTTAGTTATACCTCATATGCAGGACAGAAGGAACTCTCTTGTGTTGCTGGAGTGCATGGAAACAGGTACAGTGATTTTCAAAACTGTGGCAGACTTACAAATATAAAAATATGTTATCATCATGATTAACAATTTCAGTCATGTGTATTTATTTGGAAGCTATGAAAAAACCCACAAGGCATTAGTCATCATAGTGAAAATGGAGAAAAGAAAACAATTTTCCACTCTTTGGGTGAATGGAGAACACATGAAAGCAGTGTCCTATCAGTACAGGCAGCAAAGCAGATGCAGCTCAAGGCCTTCACACTCAGGGGAAGAAACCAGATATAATGCACTGTATGACTCCATTGGTAAATAATTCAAGACAGTCAAAACAAAGCAGGATTACCTGGTTGCTGGGATGGGGTGTGGTTGGAGAATAATTACAGAAACAGCTGGCAAGGGGTCTGAGGGAAATTTCTGGGCTGCCTTGGATTGTGTAGCACTTTACAAGAATGCTGGTGTAGATATCTGTCAAAAAAGTGTTGAACTGTAAACTTGAAACCTTCACACTGCTTATACCTCCGTCTAGCGACCATGTAAAATTCATAAAACTGAATCTCACATTGAGGTTTGTTATGAAACAAATTTCAACACAATTGAAGCTATTGGAGACAGAGTAGGTTGTGCTACTACAGTGTAATTAAGCTGCAAAGCATTACAAAGTGGTAGCTACACTATAATAGCTGTAAGTTTTAATTTTTTAATTATTTTATTTTATTTTAATACATTTTGAATATTAAAAACCAAACCAAAAAGAAAATATCAGAAACAAAGACAGATATAGGATAAATTACAACAATATGTATGTTCTAGATATTCAAAACAAGAACAGCTGATTAATAATTGTTAATCTATTTTTATCATCAAGTCTGCTGCTCATATTAACAGATATAATTATTTAAGATTAGACATATGATTGTATATTACAACTCTGACACCTACTAAGAACTCTGCTGATTCTCCTTGCCGTGATCATTTTAGAATATGCTAAAGTCAATATTTTTTGCAAAAAACATCTCCTGCATTCCCCGAGTTTCTTTTCTTATTATTTTTTGTTCATATTTCCACTTCTATTTTTGGAGACCATATCTCACTATGTTGTTCAGGCTGGCTTTGAATTCATGGTAATTGTCCAATATTTTATACATCATGCCAATATGCCAATACACTTCAAAATTTAGAGGAATTGTACAAATGTTTGGAAATATAAGTCAGCAAAATTGACTCAAGAGGATGCAAAAAATCTGAGTAGTCATGTGTAACCACCTCCCAAATTCCATCTGTGTGCTATCTTCTTCATTGTCAATCTACACCTCAGAGTTTTAGCTTATAATGTAGAAGTGTTTGTTTGACTATAGCTTGGGAGGTTTCAGTCTAAGACTGGACAAACTGTTGCTTTGGCCCTCTGGTAGAAATGCTTCATGGCTTTGGCCCAATACACATAATGGATTCAACTATTTATCTCATGGCCTAAAAGCAAAAAGCAAACAAGAACGGGATGGATCTTCCAGTCCCCTTCAGGAACAGCCCTAAAACCTGAAGCCCTACCTTATCACAGTCCAATAATGCCACCTGGAGACAAGTCCATTGACACAGAGGCCTTTTGTAGAGAGTCTTAGTTACTTTTCTCATGGCTGAGACAAAATACCTGACGCCCACAACTTAAGGGAAGAATGGTTTATTTAGTTCACTGTTATAGTTGTATCAGTCTGTGATTAACTGACTCTAAAGCATTCAGTCACTGCATACAAGTATTACAGAAAAAGAACAGCACATGGAGGGAGAAAGTAGCAAAGAAATAAGGGATGACCACAGCTCTTTCTATCTGCTAAATCTTATCCAGGCTATCGAGGGAAGGTAGCATTCACATCCTTCATCCTAGATCCCTCAATCCTAGAATTGCACCGTGCATCAATTCTAGCAACTCACATGATGATACAGGCACTGTGGAAAAGCCCTACTTCGTACTTCAACAGGCTTTGAGGGGACATCTAGACACAGTCGAAACATTTCCTACCCCTTTAAATATAAAGATTCATGCACATAAGTTATGCAAATGTATATAATACATCTCTGAGATTTACCAAAATCATCAGTTTCAACAATGCTCAAAGGTTCAAGTCAAAAGTCACCTCAGATTTTTTGCCAAATTCTTCTAGTGAGAAGCTTTATACATGTTGAAAGAAAGGTGAAAACATCCAATATTCAGTGGCAACAGATTGAAATTTCCATTACAGAAGTGAAAAACATGGGGATAGTAAGGAAGAGGATGAAAGCAACACTACAATCTGGGAAGGAAAACAGTAAATTCCGAAGTTGTACTATCATCATCCCTGTTCAGAGTACAAGATGCAGGCATGATTTCTTGTCTAAACATCATTAGTACAGATCCTTCTTTTCATTGCAGAAAGAGAAAGTAGCTGTATATATGGTCCAATAGTTGATAACAGTAGTGGATTATCAGCTCATCTGACACTATATACCTTGAACCACACTTTTTTGTTTCTATTTCATTTCATTGGCTCATTCTTGCAGTACATAATGACTGCACTCCTCAGCAGAGTTGATGCATGAACATCACACACATTGTCTTCTTGTTCATCTCTTTTCTTTTGTCTCTCATCCCTCTGCATCTCTCGGTTCCCTTCCCAAATATTCTGTTTCCTGCAATGCTTTCTTTTTTCTTTCTTTCTTTCTTTCTTTCTTTCTTTCTTTCTTTCTTTCTTTCTTTCTTTCTTTCTTCTTTCATTTTTGGCGGAACCAGGGATTGAACCCAGGACTCTGCACTTGCCAGGCAGGCACTTGTGCCCCTGAGCTATCTCCCTAGCTCCCTGCAATCCTTTATATTACTCTTTTATTTCTTTATATTTTAGTTTTCTCTTAGAAGATTATCATGCAATATTTAATCTTGTGTGCCTGATTTCTCTCACTTAACATTATGATCTCAAGAGGCATCCCTTCTATGACTATCTGTCTACCTAGAAAAGTGAATGCCATCATACTACACTGATTTATGCATGCACATATGTATTGAAACCCAAATGTCATAGCGGGTCTTGGAAGTGAGCTACATATCTACAAATAGAAGAATAGATGAAAAAATAATGTGGTACTAATACAAATTAAGCACTGCTCTGCCAAAAAGAAGAATAAGCTCCAATCATTTTTAAGAAAATGGATGTATTTTATTTCCAATGCCATTTGCAAGCTCAATAGCACCCAAACCAAAATCCAGCACAACAATTATAAATCCAGGAAAATGGTTTCCAAAGTGTACATAGAAGAGCCAAGAATCTTTAATCAAGACATTTAATGGAAACCAATATGGGCAGAGTTTTTTTTTTAAACTACCTTCCTGTGACAGAATGCAGATATTGACCAAGATATCTCAAATAATCCAGAAAAATAGAACAGAGACAGAAATAGACCTATGCATTTACAGCCTTCTTGAATGTAGCAATAAAGCCCTGAAGTGCACTGCAGAAACAATATTCTGAGTGTCCTGCAGGATGAGGTGTGGTAAATCTAGTGTGTGTAAAGAAACAGTGATATGGAAGCAACATGTCCACCCACAAACACTGGAAAAACCAAGTGAGTGGAGGGATGATATGCAGCCCTAGTATTCTTTTGTCTATTATTGCCATCATAAAATATCCACAGATGGGTGACTTGTGTAGACAAGAGGTGTATTTAGCTCAAAATTTTGGAGAGACCCTGAGAATGGGCCTTTTGACTGGTGGTACCATGTTCTTTATGTGTGAGATGGAACAGCTGGTGATTTTTGTTTATGTTTTTTTTTTTTTTTTTTCAGTATTAGGGGTGGAACTCAGGGTATTGATTGAACTCCATCATCCATTCTTTTTTTCTATTGAGACAGGGTCTTGTGGATTTATTAAGTTGCACAGGTTGGGCTCCAATCTGCTGTCTCCCTGCCTCCCTTCCTAGAGAGCTAGAATTACAGGCTTGGGCATCATGCCTAGCAGAAGGCTGGGTCGCAGAAGAACACATTTGCAGTGCCTGTAGGGTGAGTCCTCAGAGATCCACTTTAATCCTTCAGGGACTCTTCCACGTGACCTTCCACTGAGCTTTCCACTTAAACTTCTCGCTGATTAGAAGCATCTCCATTCTGGGATCATGGATTCATTGCGGGAATGCTTGTGACATACCACAGACAAGTGTTGCTGCCAATGATGTCTCATAATCATTCAGATGAATTCTCACAAAGAGAAACTCATGGCCACAATTGCTATGTAAACTCCCTGGCATCTACTAAGAACAGATATATGACCATCCTCCAGTGCTCAGTTGTCACCTCCTCACTGCAGAGTTGGAGATACGTACGTCCTGAGATGGGGCCCATGGGTGTGAGCTGCAACCACTACCACCTGCCGTGGACCAAGACTGCTGTTCCTGGACTCCATGGTCCTACTTGCAGTTTGTTCCAGGAAGCTGATGACATTCACAAGTGTAATTGAGTTACTCTGTAATCAAGGTCTGCTCATTTTTGTTTAATTTTGGTTCTGGGAATTGAGCTCACTTCCTCACCCTTGCCAGGCAAGTGCTGCATGGCTGGGGTAAATCTCCAACCCTGTCAACAACTGTAGTCACATGCTGTGGTTTAGCTGTCTTCATGCAGAGGCAGCAGAAATAGTAAATGCAGCAGGCAGCGTCTGGCCCACAGTCTAAACATTATGTGGACCTTTACATGAAGTTTGCTGAACCTTCATCAAGATTCACAAGCTGGCTCATATTAGATGCACCAGAGCCCAAGCCTGAGAATGGCAGCAGTCTCTATGGTTCCAATCCAATCCCTAGGCTCTGTGCCCTATTCTAAAATGCACACTCCAGACCTGTCATTCCAGACATAACTTCAATGTCCATCACACTCTAGAGACACAGAGATACATGAGAGAACTACAGAAGAGACAAGAAAGTCAGGGAAATAGAGGAAAGTCTAAGGAGTAGAGGAAGGACAGAGAGAGAGAGAGAAAGAGAGAGAGAGAGACAGAGACAGAGACAGACAGAGACAGACAGACAGAGAGAGACAGAGAAAGAGAGAGAGACAGACAGACACAGATGAACTGAGACAAAGACAGAGAAAGAGAGAGAGAGAAAGAGAGAGACAAAGACAGAGACAGAGATAGAGACAGAGAAAGAAGAAGAGAGACAGACAGACACAGATGAACTTAGAGAGAAAGAGAGAGAGACAGAGAGAGACAGAGAGAGGCAGAGAGAGAGACAGAAAGAGACAGAGAGAGATCAGAGAGAACCACCCAGGTAGACAATGTCCCTGCAGGTTGAAAGAAATTGTCAGAGACTATTTATTCAATTTCATCTCTTAATAAGCATTAAGCATTAATGCAACAACCACTAGGTGTCAGGTCCACTACCAGGTACTTGGGATGAACTAGAGAATATTACTGGCAAAGACTGTTGTCCTCTTTGGAGCTGCAAGATACAGATAATATTAAATAGGTCCAGTGAATACAGTCAATTCTGTTATAAGCTATGCACCACTATGTGACATCAGAATATGGCATGTTAATTCAAATTCCACCTTGCAAGTTAACAAGGGGGCTCAGGTAAGGGAAATGAATGATGGCCAAGGAGGGATTAAGTGATCTAAAAAATAGACAGTAGATAAATAAACATGGGCCATGAAGCTGAAGGCTACTGAAATGGAAATACAGGTATTCTGTGTAGGCTATTCATGGTAGATGCATCAGAATTGGCAGAGTCACGACGTAAAGGAGCAGAGTTTGAGATATGAGTTCAATCATAGCTCAAATGGTTTTAGAGGAAAAATCAGGTAACGCAGAGAGATATCAGGGGAGAAACAGGTACTTCACAGGCTAAGGCCAGTGTGAACAGGCCTGGGCATTTTAAGAATGAAACATCTGACATGGCCAAATTCTGGGGCAGAGGGATTTCAGGAGGCTTGGTTTCATCTTCTAGTGGAGAAAAATCCACTTCCTGTGGTGTACCACACCTGTTGTCTCAGTTCTCTGGGAAACTGAGGCAGATGTATCTCAACTTTAAAGCCCACCTGGGCAATGTGGCAATCTAATGAGCGGCTGACTCCCTGTAAACTAAAAAGATGCTTTTCTATGAGCTCAGTGAGAAGATACTGTTTTGAATTCCCAGCCACACTCCATACACACACATATGATGGGCATACACGCACGCACGCACGCGCGCGCGCACACACACACACACACACAGATTATCTTGATTTCATACACATTTGTTTAATTTAAAAAAGATAATATACACAAAATGCAATAAAAGCAACAAATACAAGGAAGAAATGCCTAGAGATAAGAAGCGTGAGAATAGAAAGTGTAGACTGGAGGGAGAGGCAGTACCTCAAGAGAGGTAAAGAGTGAAACCACAGGTAGTCTGTGCATTCAGGGTCCCAGGCACAAGCCCTTCTCTTTGAGGGCCCAGACCCTTACTCCCTGTGCCCTGATCTCATTAGAATTAAGACACCCACATGAGGTGAGTCAAGAGAAATGGTGACCTCAGGCAATAATGTTTCATGCAGCCCCAGGGTAGGCCATCCCGCATTCCAAACCTCATAAAAATCAGGAAGTCTCCAGACAGCCAACGTCCCACAGAGGCCAGCCCTGAGCAGGACATCTGTGCCAGGAGAGCTCAGCAGTCAAAGCCAGGTGAAGCACCTGTGTTCTCCCAGCTAGAGCCTTGTTCTGTGCTTCATGCCCTTTGAGTCTGAGCCTCTTTCTTGTATCTGTCCTGCTGTGTGTGACTCTTTTGACTTTTGACCATTGCTTTAATTTAAAGGATTTATGATCCTTTTTCTCCAGAGCCATGGGAGTGCAGGTGGTGCCATCATGAACATTTTCAGCTAGTTTTAAAAGCACAGTCTCTAGTGTACTTATCCACTTGTTACTCAGCCTGTCTGTGTCTCTCTGTGAAATGAGAAATACATTTCCTGCCTCTGAATGGGCTGTAACAGTGAGTTCCCATGTGTCTCATGCTCAGTGAAATATGTGAGCACAAGCCTGAACCCCAAAACTCTCTCATGAAAATACCTGTATTTCCATTTCAGTAGCCTTCAGCTTTATGGTCCTGAGAATTTTGTCTAGTGCTCACATTCCCTGCTCCAGGATACAGTCTCTGTATATCACTGCAACCCCTTCAGTCTTCTTGCTGTTCTCTTTTCTTTCAATTAGAGTTCCCACTGTCTTCTCCCAGCAATTGGATAGCATATGGTCTTTTTAGTTGTCCCTTCTGAGACATGGGTGGGAAGGAAATAACTGACAAGAGGTATAACAAATGCACCAGTACACAGGATAGTGACCAGCAGGACTGCTTACCACTTATCAGGAGTGGACCACAGGATGTCTCAGGGCATTGGGAGCTTACAGGTGTGTCCTTGGTCCATGCTCAGCTATGCATGGATGGATTTCAGAAATGTAGAGAATGAGAAACTCTGCCCTATATTATGGCTCTATAGCAAGTGTCTTGGAATCCATGTAGGAGGTGTACTTTTTGGCTTATTCTGGAAGTGTTGAGGATGTTCCAGAGTCACCTCCTCCCCTTCCCATTAGGTACTGACATGGGAACCACAGCAGAAACTCTCTGGATCTGTCTCCTGGGATACATCATCCACTCGTCTACAGGTACCTGTGTGTGGGGTGTAGGGCAGCCTGTGTGCATGCACAGTGTGGAATCCTGCCTAGCCTGTAGGCCACCTGGGGGTCTATATGGAACCAGGCTAGAAAATCAGGCTGTGGAGAATCAGGCTTCAGTATGATGAGCTCAAAACTCCTTTTCTCAGCTCAGCAAAGTCCTAAATGTCTCTGTGCAACAGTTGCCTTATTTCAAAGGATAATATGAAAGCAGCTTAGATAATACCATCTGTCATAGTTATTTTTTACTCGTTGGTGGGAGAAATACCCAAAACTCAAAATGAAGAAAGGAAAGATTTATTAACCCCAAAGTTTATGGAGGTTTCAGTTCATAGTCTGCTGGTTTCAAGGCAAACAACAGAGTTCTTGGTGGCAGAAAACAATGAAGAGCAGAGGAGGAGCAATAGCTGTGGCATCCATCTAGCCTCTCTTACAAATTCTGCACTGTGCTCCACTGTAAGGATCAGACCTCCTCTGAAGTGGCACGGCTGCACAAATCAAGCTCTTCCAAAGACCAGAACTTCTTCAAGGAAATATGGCAGGGCAGGATCGCTAAGGAAGCTGGCAGGGCAGGGCAGGGTCACCACAAAGTCTTCTTCAGCTCCTTTTTATATACTCACTCTGGGGTAGCCCATATGGCCCTAGGATGGAACCAATCGCATCCCAGGGCAGGCCCTCTGCATCCTGCAGGATGGGGGCCCCACAGCCTGGAACCTGTGGAGCCAATCCAGCCAAGCCTCCTCAAGTTGACACAACGTATCAACTACCACACAGTCTAAACACAAATCCTCCCCATGCCAGTTTTTGCCAGAGTCCTGATGTTAGCTGTAATTAGCCTCAGGCCAACACTGAACTGGTGCTTTCTGCGCCACCTGGACATTGAGTTTGGTGACTGCTTCCCTCTCTGGGGACATCACTGCACCTGAGCCTCTGGAGAAGGTGACTGTGCAGAAGCTTGGGGTCTTGCATTATAGGGTGGATTCCCTGAGCAGCTGTGTCCTGTGCCCTGTTGTCCATACTGCATGTCCAGAAGACAGAACTGAGATATGCTAGCCTCCATCCTCTGCTTGGCACAGTGGCTCCTTGTGGGGAAGGCCTCTCTGTGTCAAACCATAGAGTAGTTGGGCACAGTTTTGAAGCCTAAAGTTCAGAAGATTGGTCCAGCTGTGGAATTGTCTTACTTGAGCCCCAGGATTGGAGGCTCATACCCTTCCCATGCTTGGTGTTCCTGATATACACTGTTCCTTAGTAATCCTGAGCCACAGGACCATAATGTAGTCAAATTTTGGTTTCCCCCAGATCCCACCCACTCATGGGATCAACTGTCTTCTGATCCTGCCTCCAGGAGCTGTGAGTCCCCTTGAAGGAAAGAGCAGTGAGATCCCAGTTGAGCTCCCCCTGGTCAGTAAAAAAGTCTCTGGCGGAGTTGTTTGCTCTCCAAATTTACAGCCCTGGAGGGCAGCATTGCTCTTCAACAACACTATGAGGTGCTGCGGAGCTCTGGTGCATCCCCAGTGGGCGCTGACAGCTGTGCACTGCTGGCAACTGTGAGCAAGCACAGGGGAGGGTTACTGCCTTGTCGGATGGGCAGAGGGCTGGATGGGAGAGGTGCTTCTCTTCGGTAGGAGTATGTGGTGGGGTTTCAAGGCAGTGAGGGGCAAAGGTTAGGTTTGGGGTTTGAGCTGAGAGGGTGGGGCCATGGTGTAGATAGGGGGTCCAACACTGCAGAGAGGCTTGGCCAGGGAGTAAGATCCAGCCCCAGAGGTTGGAATTTGCCAGGGCTTAAACTTAGAAACACTAGGCCTGGGGCAAGGGTCCACTAGCAAAGACTATTGTCAAAGGGGAGGCTTGGTTGGGAGAGCCACTTCCCCAGATTGGAGCCATATTCACCTCCCTGGCTGGTTCTGAAGAACAAACAGAGACTCTGGCAGAGGGGAAGGGAACCCAGGTATGTCCCTAGGATTGATCTGGGGATAAAAGTGCAGAGAAGGAGATGGCTTGATAGAAGCGGGCCTGGATCTGAGTCCAGCCTAAAGGAACCAGATGGTGTGGACAAGGGATCCCTTGTTATCTGGGTGTATGGGACATTGGTCACGGGAGAGAGCCAGGTGAGGACAGAGCCAGGTGGTTGGGGAATAAAGTATGCACATGGCTGCAGGCAGGGTATAGGGTGAGATCAGGCAATAGCTCCCTCCTCACAATAAATATCTCAGAGAACTATTTTAAACAAACTAATACCAATGCATACCTCCATAATGAACAAAATATCCACTTTGGAAATAAGAGAGGTTCAAGGAGTGTGCAGTAAGGGTGAATTGCAGTGTGAAATGCTGTCTTCCTTTCAGTTTCTGTTATTTGTTCATCATAGATTTTCTCCATTAATTTGGAATTTTAAAGACATTATATTCTAATACTGTTAACCTTGCTTCTTCTGCATTAGGTGTTCCCTACATTCATATCTTAGCCAATGTTTCTGTTGTCACAATCTTAATAGTTGGGATCTGAGGTGCAGTTGGGAATGGGAGTTGGGTTGAGAGTTGGATGCTGTCCAAGAGGCGATGCGGATGGCACCAAGGATGGCTCTGGACATGGTAGAGACTGGGAATGGTGATTGGGATTAGTCTGATGTTGAGAATGAATGAGAAGTGGGGCTAGAATGGGAACTGGCCTGTATGTGAATTTGGGTTTCTATGCAGGGTTTAGTTACTATGGTACTGACTGTCCATATTTCCCTCAGATCCTACACCATTGGGCTGGGCCTGCAAAGAATTTCCTCTCCATATGGACAGGGCATCCAGATGATTGAGGTCAATTTCTCTGTGCAACACCCATATTTTCACAAAAATTCATCTAGATACACTGACCTCATTCTCATCAAGTTGAGCAAACCAGCTGTGGAATCAGCCACTGTCCGGACCATCCCCATCGCCTCCAATTGTCCAAAAACTGGAACCACTTGCTTGGCCTCTGGCTGGGGTCAACTACTGGGTTGTGAGTTTTGGGTGTCCTGTCTCTGAATTCATTGATATCCTAGCCTGTCTGTGCATAGAAGTGATTCTGAATTTGTGTCCTTTCTTACAGTCCAATCCACTGATGACCCACACTGTGTGCTTATTTGAGTGCATTCGCTGAACACCTGCAGAACAGTGTATGGGGACACCTATGACAGTAGTATTTTCTGTGCTGGTGGCGAAGACAACAGGGATAGTTGCCAGGTAAGAGACTGGGACAGAAAGGCAAGTGTTTAGCACATAGTAGAAAGTTTGAAATCCTCACTGGACACAAGACCATAAATAAACAAGGGAAACTTAAGCCTCCAAGTACAATGAGGAAGAGATGCGTGCAGAAATAGAGAGAAGAAACTGGGAAGGAGAGAAGAAAACTGGAGATACAGGGTATAGGGGTCACAGAGAAAGGCAAAGAGAGCCAGAGAGACATGAGGAACTGGCAGAGCCAGGCAGAGAGAAGGCATTGAGCGTCAAAAGAGGGAAACATTTATAGAAGTGACAGAAGGAGGTTTTGAGGAGATGGAGCACAGCTGTAAGAACAGACTGTGACTTCATTTAGGATCCCAGCCAACTGACAAGCATGGCTTCACATTCAACACCAGTGGCTTCCAGCCACAAATCCATACTTAACAAGTCTGACCCTGCCACTGGACCCCAGCCAGGACTAGAAAAGTAAATGTATGGGAGTGGAGCTTCTGAGGGGACCTTTGCAAGGTCCGAGAGGGAGAGCTGGTGTTTGAAAGACAGGACTGTCCCTGCCTGTGTACAGTGCTATGGTTTGATAGCTTAGGTATTAAAGACATAGCCCTCTGTTCAGTATCTTGCTGTCTTTGTTTTCACAGACCTGGGGAAGGACCTGAATCTCACTATGTCACTCCCTCAGCTCTACCTTCTACATGCCATGTGTCTCTGGAGCCTGCTAGGTCTCTCTTCCCTGATTCTGGCTTCAGTTCTGTTTGCTGCCCTCCCACTCACTCAGTGGATGTTTCTGACCTCTTCTCCCTTTCTTTCCTTTCTCTCTTTGTGCTTCTGGCTCTCTGTGTCTCCATCTGTCTTGCTCTCCACCTTCCCTAACTCTGTCTTCTTTTCTCTTAACAGGGAGACCCTGGAGCGCCCTTGGTTTGGCATGGGTTTCTGCAGGGCCTTGTGTCTTCAGAACTCCATCCCTGTGGCCCACCGGACTCCCAAGCATCTACACCAACCTCTGCGAATTCAAATATTGGATAGATAATATTATCCAGGACAATTAGACATGAATAATCTTGGGACCCAGAGTCCAATCCCACCTTCCAAATCTGTCCTTAGGCTCCAACTATCATCAGTAGCTATTGGATTATTTTGAAACTTCATTACCAATATATTGAGATGAAACAATCCTTTCTTGTTTATTTTTATTAAGACAGAAAGTGGACTTTCCAAGTGTGTAAAGGTGTATTGATTTTCATATGTTGTGACTTCCTTGTGTTCCTGACACATCTGCTATATATTGAGGAAACCAACGTACTTGCCACAAATTACCTTTGAGAGCACCTGCCAAGTGACAGGTTGCATGGCTCAAGTTGTTTAGTTTAAAATGCTGGTAGGGTTGCTTCAGGAACCATAGAAGACAGGACATAGGTTTCTCACCTCCCAAACTCACCTGAAGAAGGAAAAATTCAGGCTTTAGCCACTTTGGGTCATTACAGTGCTTGAGGCAGCAGAAGATAGTGTAGAGGCCAATATGACATGCAGGCATAACACTGGAGGAAAGCAGGCAATAGGAAGGTACACATGGGACAAGCTGTGATAATGGAAGCAGAACTAATGGAAAAGGAAAGTCTTTAACGAACAATAGCTTACCTCTCAATGGTTTTTTAGGGAAGAGGAAACAGTAGGAGCATACAGTATACAAAATAAACTATTCTGGGTTAGAGAATATAAAAATATTTCAAAAAATGTCACCTGAAAATACAATGAGTTGAAAACTGAAAGGATATAGGTAAATAAACAAATTAGAATTCTTATAATAAATCTATCTGGATAATTGAGAGTTTATATTATATAAAGTATGATGAATTTCTTAAAGCAATGTGTTATTGAGTATGCAAATGGGAGTTGAGGTAACTGAGTGTGTCACACTAAGCACAAATGTATCCTGAAAACAGAAAAGCATTGAAAAATGAGTTCTCTTCCAGAAAAGAAATATTTTACAGAAAAAAATCCAGTTAGTGAGATGGGGAAGGAAAATAAGATAAGGAGAGAAGATGGGAAAATGTTAAAAAATTATGCATACATACATACACACACACACGCACACACACACACACACACACACACACACACACACACGCATTCTCAGGTTCTCGTTCCACAAAACAAATGTAAATATTTCTATTACAAGCATGGAATAACAATAAATCAGTGAACTGAAAATATCATAAAGAAAGAGACAAAAGTGAAAGACTTACAACAGTTCAAAATAAAAAGCTGTAGGCTCTCCTAAAACAAAATAATATGCATTAGAGTTCCACACACTCTGAGATGCCCATACATCCATGCACACACATGTGCACATATGGGCATACATTTCTGGGATGCTAATCAGCACAGTTCACGTACTTGGCTGTGGAAAATGGAGCTGTGGGCTTCGTACTGGTCTTATGCTGAATAAGCAAAGTTCATTCCATTTGGAGGCTCTGACTCAAACAATGCCCATGCCTTCCTTCCTCCTCTCTTTGTTCAATGTGAGGCCACAGAGTACAATAAGCAATGTAAGAGGATGCACATTTCTGGCTCCGGGGGAGGCAAAAGCAGAGTGACCAATGTTTAGGAGCACATTGGAGAGGGAGCCAGGAGGAGTATTCCAGCTACAATGGAAAAGTAAAAGTGAGGAATGAGTGGGAGCAACACGGTATGAGCAGGTACAGACCTCAGCTTCTGTGGGATGTGGGCATCCTCAGCAACATGTCCAGCCTGACTTTCCCACACCAGCAACAGAGCACACAGTGCCAAGGGAGTACAGCTCAGCAGGCTTCCATTCAGACTCCAAGAAGTAGCCATTCCCAGTGGTGCTTCTTCAGGTGCCCAGTTCTGGAGAAGAAAGCAGTCAGAGAAAGAAGAAGCCCCCGACTTGCCCTTTTTGTCAGTATCGACCAAAGAAGGGGGTGACCAACAGCTGTCCTCCTACTCCTCCTTGTTTCCCTTTGATACCTCCTGGTCCCCCAAGGTTGACATTGACAGTCTATCTCCATGTACCACCGTCACCTCTAAGTTTACTTCATAGCTGCACTCTGGGGTTCCCTGAATGGAGGGACTGCTTGAGTGTCACCCACAGTACAACTCTCCCACTACCATCAGCACAGGTGCTGCTCCCACCTCTGAAGTAGGTGCCTGGAAGCTACCTGTGCTGTTGTAGGGATCAGCAGGTCTCAGGATGCCCATTTTCTCCAGTCTTCAAAGAGTTGAGGTCACAGCTAGCTCTCCTGCATGTTGCACAGCACTGGTAAGCCATTCTTCTGGAGACATGGCAGAGAGCAGCCCAATACTGACACTTCCTTGTGGCCTAAATTTTAACTGCCACCATGACATTGGCAATGACTGGATGGCCTTGTGCAAGTCCATGAGGTATCCACTCTAATCACATTAGGCTTGAGTTGAAATTTAGTAGCAAAACTGACTTGAAACCAATAGGTGTTCTAAGATCCGCATCTTGAATGTGGACCAGTTCGGACCAGTCCTAGGCCTGAATATGACAAATTGAAAGCATGAATTGATACCAGTTAGCTGGATCAAATATGGTACTATCATAGCTTTAAATTTCAATATATCAGCGTGCTCAAATTTGGACCAGTAGAAGACCTTTGTGGCTACTTCAGTAGTTGGACAGTTTTTTGGGATCATGTGTTACAAAATGAGTTGAGGGGACATCCACATTTGCCCTTGTTCTGCTCTTGTGTGCCTGATTGGAACGGAGAAACAGAAATCTCCTTCCTTTCTGATCAAAACCAGAAGCCCTAGAGATGATGACTGTTGTGGACCTCACAAGTCAGGATAAGATCCGATATAGGTGATCAGGCCCATGAAGAAATTAGTTTCCTCTTTTTTTTTTTTTTTTTTTTTTTTTTTTTGAGACAGGGTTTCACAATGCAATTCAGGCTGGCTGTGAACTTAGTTTATAGCCCAGACTGGCCTGGAACTTGAAGTGCTCCTTCTGCCTCAACTAGTGAGTGCTGGAATTATAGGTATGCACCATCATGCCTGCATGAAAACTAGTTTCCTTATTGTACTTCTGTCTCATCCTTGTCCTTGACTTTGCCCTTATTTTTGCATAAAGGTCTTGGTTTTCCTAATCCACTGTGTTATCATTCCTTTCTACAGAAACACACAGTGCCCTTCACTCATCATTGAGTCAGATATAATTAACACAAACCAAGAGTCTTTTTGCCTCCTGAACCTTTTGATTTACTCGTCCTCCCGGATCCCTCTTATGCACACCTGTATTTTGATTTCTTGGTCTTTCTTTACTTTCCACTCTACACTGTAAACAAGGCCAGAGAATGCAGCCCACTTGAGGGGGCTTCAGGATATTTTTTCTTCATTTTCAAGATAAATCTGGCTAAACATCCCCAGAAGTAGCCAGACCACCACCTGGACGTTAGACTGCCTTGAAATTCCTTTTACAAATTAATTGACTACTGGCCTACATCTCAGTCTCAGGCGGAGTCTCCGGAAACAAGCAAAGTAGAGAAAATATTTTTCTCAAATCTTTTGGAACCCAACTGCCATTGCAATCCTTTTTCCCATCTGAAACCTCCAGAGCCTGGTGTTCAACTGTAGAGTTTTTATCAGCCATCTGTGGTGCAGAACTTTCACTAAAATCTCACATCAAGTACAGGCTAAGGAGTTCCAGCTCTAGTTCATCAGCTAGTACTTCTGAATCTTTTGTATCTCTACCCTTTTTTTTCCAGGAAGTTCTCTAGACTCTTCATCTACATGGACAGGGAATGCTGGACCAATTACCTTACTTCTTTTGTATCAAATTCTATCATAATTACTTTTCTCATTTCTGGAAAAAATGCCAAACACCAATAAGTTAAGGGACAAAATGTTTCTTCAGTTCAGAGTTTGTTGTGGTTCCAGTCCATAACCAGCTGGCTTTAATGCATGTTAGTAAAGCACACAGACCTTTCAGAGGTAAATGGTAGCAAAGAAACAAGGGATACTCACCAATATATCAGTCCTTATGTCTTATCCAGAATACTTAGGGGTTGTAGCATTTACATCATTTATCTTACTGGTTTTGAGCCTAGCAAGGTAATCTTGAATCAATTCCAGCATCACACAGTCAGATATAATCACCCCTGAAATAGCCTCACTTGTGACTACAGGAACTGTTGATGGGACATCTACTCAAATCATAACAGGGTCATTGAAGGTACAGGATATGGAGAGTTTTAATGTACACACACAAAAAATACACAGGCCTGGGTCAATTTCCAAGAATTCTTAATCAGATACTCATTAAAGAAGCAAAAATCAGACAGCTTTCTAAAAGTTCCAAACATTAATAAAAAGGGGGGCACACTCTCCGAATCTATGATAAGGATAAATGATCCCAATTACCCCAAATTGAACAAGGACACTTGAAAATGAAAAATACCAATGCTGCATGAATCTTAAATGAAGCCAAAGGATTTAGATCAAATCTGTATGCAATAACATAATCATGTTGACACATTGTCATGGAGCTGATGTTTGCATGGGGCCTGCAGGAATTGTCAACACAACAACATCAACAATGCAACGAAATACAATACCACATTCATGAGGAACAAATAGACATCAAAATGCAATCAGTTCACTTGGGTGCACCATTATCCAAAAGGCTAGCAAACTAAGAACAGATGAGGACTTCCTCAGCTTGGTTACCAACCAGCACAAACATGATAAACTTCACAGAAAATATGAGACCCTTTACCACTGACACGTCCAAGAAGTTAAATGAATCTACTTCAACACAGCATTACTCAATGTATCACAATCAGGAAACTGAAGATTAAAACACACACACACACACACACACACTACTAAAAAAGAGAAACACCACTATAGTTTCCTTTGGATTTTGGAGACAATAAAAAGACCATGTAAACAAGTTGTACTTGCTCAACTAGAGTATTAGCAATAAAGTTAATAGGATTGTTGGAAGCAAATATTACTTGTGTTTCCATATGCGTGTCATGAGATTAACTAAACCAAACTCTTTAAACCATAGGTCTCTTGCCAATTATAGACGTCATCAAGGTGAAAACATATTTAGGAAGAAGTGTACTAGCATAAGAGAAAAAAATGAAAAGATACTAAAAATAAAATGGGACACAGAATGAGTTCTATGTGCAGTTAACATTGTGTTCATGTAAAGATGTGAATTATCTCTCATTACATTTTGGGGGTGCATGGAAGAGTGTACATCATCACAATATCCACCACACAATTTTTTGTGTTTAATGTTACTGGCATGTTCTTGTAGTATATAATGATTGCATTCCTCCTCAGAGTTGATACATGGACATCACACATCCTTTTTATTTTATTAATCTTAATGAGAAAGAAGTAGTACTGAGACAGTTTCAAAACAGGTTAGTAGGACAGTTACAATAATTAATACATTGTAGCATTGTTGTCTTTGTAGTAGATATTCAAAGTACAAGATGCAAACATGATACCTTGTGTAAGCACTATTAGTGCAAATCTTTTTTCTTATTGAACTAAGAGAAAGTAGCTGTATATCTAATTTATTTTTTTCACTACAAAATGGTCCTTCATTTATATACCTCCTGTTTGTTTTGTTTTGTCAGAGATGTCAATTCCAGTTCCATTCAAATATTATAGGTGCATGAATTCATCAAAATAACCCAATAGAGTCCAATAGTCCATAATAGAAGTGGGTTATCAGCAGAACTAGCCATGTCAGAAATTGTGGACTTGAGCCTTTTACAGCTCAGCATATTAATATAGCTTTACTTTTTATACCTCATCGTTAGACTTTTCTACTGAATGATTAAGACCAAGATAAAGCATGACCTATGTAACAAAAAATGTAACTTTGGTATCTGACAAGGTCAATCAAATCCCCTTAGGACTTACCCTTAAACCATGTACAGTGGTTTATAGATCTTTTGTCAGTTTAAGCCATCTGGATGAGTCATGGCCATTGCTTGACCAATTTGTGCTCTGGGCATAACACATCTTGACTCCTTTTTCATTCTGTGCCTTTCTTCACTCACCCCTCCTCATCTCTTAGTTCTCTTCCCCATTATTCCATTTCCTATGTTTTATATTGCTCGCTCTCTCTCTTTTTTTATATATTTTGGCTTACTTGTAGAAGAGAAATCATGCAATATTTAACCTTGTATGTCATATTTCTCTCACCATTATGGTCTCAAGGGGCATTCATTTCACACCTAGCTGTGTTCCTCAAAAAGCCAGTGTCATCATACCACACTGATTTACGCATACTCATTTATGTCACAGCACAAAATATCACACCAGGTCTTGGAAATGGGCTACACATCTACCAAAAATGAATAAAGAAAATGTAGTATTGATACAAATGCAGTACTACTTCACCATGAAGGTTAAATTCTCTTCATTTATTGGAAAATGGAAGCGCTTTGAATTCAAATTCATTTATAACGCCCAAACCAAAATCCAGCAGGGCTATTACAAATCTTGTGAAATGGGTTATAAAGAGTATAGAAGTGGCAAGTACCTTTTCTTTCTTTTTTTGTCATTTCAAGGATTGGACTCAGGACATTGCCCTTGCCAGGCAGGAACTGACTTACCTCCCCAATCACTGGGGCAAGTATTTTTAACTAAGATACTTGAAAGAAACTGGAATGGAAAGATCTGTTCTCCTAGTTCCTATAACCTAAGATTGGCCAAATAAACCAAAGTAACAAAACAGAACTAGAAATAGGTGTATGGATATACAGCGTGTCATATGGAACAATAGAGCCCTGAGGTGCAGGGAAGATACTGTATTTTCAGTGTCTTGGAGTATAAGCAGTAGGTACCCTGGCTCATGGAAAAAAACAGAAACACATACCTTGTGGAGAACATCATTTGTAATCCAGACACAGGTCTTGACACTCCCAGAAAGCCAACAATCAGAAGACTCAGGAACTAGAAAAACATCAGGGCTGCATGTGAACAGAATTCTTGCCAGACTGAGGAAATTAAGACTGATCAAGAGTGGAACTGTTTAGTTTAGAACAGAGAAGAGCTAAAGTGGGTAATTGTTAAAGACAGAAGAGGGTTTTAAAAGAATTTCCATGCCTATACAGTTTCATACCTATGTGTGCATCCTGCTTTGCAAAAGCAATGTGAGAAAAAACAAAAAAAGAGAAGTAGATCGGTATGAAAAGATTTGGCCTTGAGTTCACAAGGTGCCTGCAGTCACACCAGAAAATCTAAATGAAAGTAAAAAAATTACTATAAAATGAAAAGCATCCTTGTAAAAATATTTTTGAGGTCTGAAAAAGTGACAAGATCCATTGGAAAAAGCCAAAGAGAATATCGGTGAAATTCAAAATACTCCAGAGAAAGTTACTCACAAAGATACAGAGAGAAAAGTAAGTACTACAGGGGATCCAAGGGAAGCACAAAGACATGGAGACACCAGGCACAAGGGACAAACAAGACCCTCAGCCCTTAATTTGTTACATTTCCAAAGCATGAGCTGTGTGTTTTCAGTGACATTTGAGGGCTTCAAAGTGACTTTTACTAAAACTGATGATTCTTCATTCAGTCCTGCCAAAGAGCAATGGGTACTGAAAATTAAAACAAAGCTTGACTTTTTTGTTGGGAAACCAGGCCATAGCTTCACTTGTGCTTAGAGGCATGTCTCTCAGCAAACATCTGTCTAAAAGTTGTTGGAACAAAATTTCTTATCCCTTAGTCTATGCAGTTTATCTCAGAGAGGTCTTGACGGTCTAGGACACAAGCATAAGAGATTTGTTAAGGTATAAACTCTGCTGAGAAAATCTCCAAGGCCCTAAAGTTAAGATCAGCTTGGTTCACAGTCTCTTCTCACTGTGAACACCTACCACAAGTGAAGATAATCATCCCATGCAATCTGAACTGTCCCTCAGATCGAGAGCCTTGACCAGATGGAAGGAGCCATGACAGAGATGAGGATCAGGCAGACCAAAGCCCTTGCATCCCAATTGACTGGCTGATGAAGCTCTTCATACCCACAGTCACTTGCATTTCTTCAGGGGAAGCTATTTTCCTCATTTCTCCTTTCCTTTTTTGTCAGGGGATCCATTTGATTGCTGTTACTCAAGCTAATGTCCTGAAAATATTCTTTCTTATAAATAAAATTCTTGCCTGAAAACTCATACCATCCCTTTAGTTCTTTTTCATCATGATGAAAGCAAGGACTCAAAACAGCAGGTTTGCTGGGTGTGGTGGAGCATACCTGTTAATCCCAGCACTCGGGAGGCTGAGGCAGGAGGATTGTTGTGAGTTTGAGACCGGCCTGGGCTACAAAAGTGAGTTCAAGGACAGCCTGAACTGCACAGTGAGACACTGTCTCAAAAAGACAAAACAACAACAACAAAAACAACAAAACAAACAAACAAACAAAAACAAAACAAGCAAATAAACAAAACAAAAAAACAACAAAAAAGGAAAATCAGCAGATTCCAGGGTGTGGAATAAACAGCCTTGTAAAGAGTCCCAACCATAAGGGCTGTCCAGTTGGTTGAAAACTCAGGCCAGCTTTGCACAGACAGCAGTGCACTGCTGGAGGGATGCTCCCCAACTCGACCTGGACTTTATCTGTACGTTTCACCTCTCCTTTATTAAAAATATACCTAAAAGTACCAAGGTCTCCCCAAGTTCTATGGGCAAGACTAAGAGAACTACTTAGTTTGAGTCAGGGTCTGACTAACTTGCTCAGTGGCCCAAGCTGAGCTGGATCTTGTGGCCTACCTGGCTCAGCCTCCTCAAGCACAGCTATTACAGGCAGTAATACCCCACATAGCTGGCTAGAACTTTTAATAGTTCTAGCATAAACCCTCAAATATTTTATGAGGAATTTTTGCATGAATAAAATGCAAAGCCTGGTATACAAAAGATAAATATACAGCATTGTAATAAATTTTAAAATTCAGTTTCCATTTGCAAGAAAATTGAAGAATTTATATGCATCTTATAAATCATAGTATGGATTTTAATACATTTTAAAATGGTCTCACTTTCAAATTTAAATTTTAAAATGCCTAAAGCCAAATGTATGAAATTATAATCAGGGTGTTTGAGGGTCAAAAAAGAAATTTACAGATTTTAAGCAGATGTAAATTTTAAAGCATTGTGTTTAACTACTGATGACAAAACAATTAGACACTAACATTTTCATAGGACCTGTGGGGATATGGATGGTTCTTCTTGCCCAGCAAGTGGATGAACAGGCACTAGGGTCACATAAATTCCCCTGGGCAGACAGGAACAAGGTCACTCCCTTGACTCCAGACCTTTCTCTCAGTGGTGTCCTTGGCCCATAGAAGATACATACAGGACCACATGTGGACCCGCAGCTCAACAGCTGAGGCAGCCCATTCTCTAAGGAAAGGACAGACAGTTCAGTGACTCCCATGGTACAGTGTACAGTGTGAGCAAAGTGTCTATTCAAAGCCACACCTGGAACCCAGATGAAGGGATGGAGTATAAACAGCCTTTGTATTATTCTGTCTTCCAATGCTGTCATAATATATGTAAGGCTGGATGAATTTTGAAGACAAGAAGTGTGTTTAACTCAGTTTTGGAAGTTCCCTAAGAGAGTATTGTAGGCAGGTGGCACTGTGGTCAGTGTGTGTGAGAGTGATCATGTGCGCAGACAGGAAGCTGAGGGCAAGAAGAGTGGCTTTTGTTGGTATTTGTTTATTTGTGTTGCAATATTAGAAATTGATTCCAAGATTTTCATACTGAGTTACAAAGACTATTCTTTTTTTCTTTTTTCTTTTGAGACAGTGTCTTGCTCAGTCACAAAGTTGCCTGGGCTGGGGTGCAACCTGTAGTTTCACTGCCTCCTAGGGAGCCAGTATTAGAAGCATGTGGCATCATGCCCAGCAGAAGTCTTTCTCATCAGAACCCATCTCCAGGCCCAGCTTGCGGTGCCCCTATGATTCACTCTAATCCTACTGGGAAGGTGTCCTGTGGACTTGTGCTGGATTTTCATTTCAAAGGTTCCAACAGCTCCTAAGGTCACATGCTTGCAGGACTGCTGTGGCTACACCACACATGACAGTGTCACTCCCTGTAACCTCACATAACCTTCCTAATAATGGCTCATAAAGAAATATTCATTGCCACAGTGGCGATGTCAAGAATGTGGTGTCCACCAAGAAAAGATCTATAATATCCTCCTGTCCTCAGCTGTTACCCTCTAACTGAAGACTTGAAGCTACATATTTCCTGAGATGAGGCCCATGGGTGTGAGCTGCAAATGCTGCAGCCTGCTGTGAACTCAGCCTATTTCTGGACTCAATGATCTTACATAGAGTCTAATCCAGGAAGCCAATGGCAATAGCCATTGGTAATTCAGGGGCTGTCTGTACATCATGGCGTGTTTATTTTTGTTTACTTGTCTGCTTGTTTTATTTTTGTCCTGGGAATTGAGCCCACCACCTCATACTTGTCAGGTAATTTCCACACTGCTGGGACATATCCCTGCCCTGTCAATCACATTTTGGTTCAGGGTAGTCACATGCCCTGATTTAGCTGTATTCAAGAAGAGGTAGCAGAAATGAGTAAGCACAGCAGACAGTGTTTGGCCCACAAGCCAACCATGACTGCCTTTGGACCTTGCAGTAATTTTGCTTCAGTGCTTAAAATTAACCTGCTGGCCTCCAACTCCCAGGTCAAGAGCCAGTTGGACCCTGCAGAGTCTGCAGCACTAGCCTGACAATGGAGGCAGATCGAAAGCTTCAGATACAAGCCCTAGACTGTAGGACCCTTGTCTTAATTACTCTTTCCTTGTTTCTTGGACAAATACCTGACACCCAAAATGAAGGAAGGAAAGGTGGAGGTCACATTCAATGGAAGTTTCAGTCCATACTGAGCTGGTTCAACAGGAAAGTCGCATGTTGCAGAGGTCACCAGTTCATTACAGCATAAAACAGCAAGAGTAATTGGGAAGAGTAGTGGTAACAATGGGAACAGAGAACAAGTCTTTCTCCTCTTTATATTGACTTGAGGTTATCTTCTTCAGGCTGTATGCAGCGCTTACACCCATAGTCTCAGCAGTGCTCAGACCCAAAATACTAGCCTTGGATCATGAATTAATCATAAGCTCTTGAACCAAATCCCAATGTCTTACATGAGGCTTTGGGAGACACCTAGATACAAGCATAATATCGCTATTCAATAATACAAACTCCAGGCTCCTGATTTAAAACAGAACCCCAATTGCACCAGAGACACACAGGGATTCATGAGAGATTACTGAGGAGACAGGACAGTCACTTTAAGAAAGGAAAGACTAAATAGTGGGAGCGAAAGAGAGAGGGAGGGAGAGAAAGACAGAGAGACAGAGACAGACAGAAACAGAGAGACAGAGACAGATACAGAGACAGAGAGAATGAGAGAGACAGAGCAAGAGGGGGAGCTGAGAAAGCACCAAATACACAGATAGTGTCCGTACAGATTGATGGACATAGTCAGAGGCTATTTGTTTAATTTTGTTTATTCAGTGAGCATTGAAGAAGTACCAACTAAGAGACTGGTGTGATGCTATGGAGTTGGGATGAATCAGTGAACAGTACTGGCAAAGTCTCTTCTGCTTTTTGGAGTTGAGAGATACAAACAACAGTAGCAGATCCAATGAAACAAATAAATTCAGTGATAAATGAGATGCACAAGGCTTTGTGATGTAAGAATAATGTCTATTAATAAGTCCCACATTGTAAGTTAAGAAGGGGCCCCAGGGCAACGAAAGCATGGTCAAACAGGGTCCAGAACTGAAAATATGGGCAGTAGATAAATGAACATGTCTATTCTCTTCATGAAGTCCAAGGCATGTGGAAAGGGGATGAAGCACAGTACACACACAGGAAGGGTCTCAGGGTAGAATGTATACACTGCATGCTGTTGGACCTCATCTCCAACATTCTCAGAATGATCAGTGAAGGAGGCAGAAAACATCAGTGCTTGTCTAGACCAAGTGCTTGAAGGGGGCACAGAGGAGCCTGAGTAAATGCTATAAAGCTCGATATGTTGATGATTGTGTGTGTGTTATACATGGTACATAGGTCAGAACTTGAAGAACCATGACATAAAAGAGCAGATTTTGAAGTATGCAGATAATGATACATCCAATTATTTTAGAGGAAAACTAAGGTGACAAGGGAGACATCAAGCGAAACAATGGCTATCTCACAGGCTAAGACAGGTGTGAACCTGCCTGTGGATTTCAAGAATTAGGTATCTGGTGTGAATGTAATGAGGGTTAGGGGAGCACACCAGACTTGGTGGGTCTCTGGTTGAAAAATATATACTACTTATGAGAGCGTATGACTGCAATTCCAGATCTCCCTGAAATGGAGGCACAAGTATCTCTGTTTGAGCCCAACGTGGACCATGGGCCAACCTAATGAGACTAACTCAGTACAAAATAAAATGATGTTTTCCATGAGCTAACTGAAAAGACACTGGTTGAATTTCCCAGACAGACAGACAGACAGACAGACAGACAGACAGACAGACAGACACACACACACACACACACACACACACACACACACACACACACACACACACTGATTATCTCAATTTCACACAATTTCTTAGTTTAATGTTGATTTAATGTACACAGAGAAGCTACCAAAACAAGGAATCCAAAACAGAAACTTCATGAGACAAGAAGGCTGAGTGTAGTAGAGAGTAGAATGGAAATGAGAGGGATAATCTTTAGGGAAGTCAAGGGAACACCCACAGGTGGACACTTCAGGGTCCCACTCATAAGCTCTTTCTCCTCAAGACCAATACCTCTACTTTTGGTGCCCTGATCTCATTAGAAGCAGGGTACCCACAGCAGGTGTGTCTAGAGATGTGATATCTTCAGGCAATAAAATTTCAGGCAGTCCCAGGGCAGGCCAGCCCTCATTTGAACCCTCATAAAACCTGGGAAGCTTCTGGACAGACAGCAGCCCACATAGGCCAGGCAGGAGCCTACAGAGGTCAGCCAGGAGCAACACAGCTGTGCCCCACAGCCCAGGGAGCTGAAGCCAGGTGAACGACATGTGTTCTCCCATCCTGAACCTACCTCTATGCTCCCTATCATTTGAGTTCCAGCCTCTTACTTGTCTCTGTCCCTCTCTGTGTGTCTCCCTTTTGGCGTTAGATCACTGCTTTGACTCATTGGATAGACAGGGGTTTGAGATCTTTCTTCCTCCAGAGATAGGGGTACATGTCCAGTTTCAGTGAGATTTTAAGAGCACAGACTTTGATGTCCTTCTCCACTTGTTGCTTACTTGTCTGGGTCTCTTTTCCTCAGTGGAATGGGATACTTACACAAACTCTCCTCTGAGCTGGCTTTGAAAGAGAGTCACCAGGTGTCCCATACTCAGTGCAATGTCTGGGCACAGCATTGAACCCTACAACTCTCTGATGAAAATGCCTATATTTCCTTCTCAGTGTTCTTCAGCTTTATGACCCTGAGATTTCTGTGTCTGGTGTCCTTCTTTCCTGCTTGAAGGTTCAACCTCGGTCTCAGCATTTCTGTATCACTTCCTCACTGGCACTCTGTCCTCAGTCTCCTGGACTTTCTTGTCCTCTCAGAAGAGTGCACACTGTCTTTTCCCAGGACCTGGAGAGCAAATGGGCTTTCTGATTGTCCCTTGTAGTACAGGAATGGGGATGGAGCAGCTGCTACATGGTGTAACATGTATTGCATCACACACAGAAGTGTTGAGCATGAAAGTTCAGCACCCAAAAGTCAGCAGTTGGTAGTGGCTTGGCTGGGGGCACTGGGTGGAGCTGGGTGTGTCTTAGGTCCATACGCAGGCACTCATGGACAGATGTCAGTAAGGCAGATAGTGAGAAACTGCTCTTTGTTATGGTCCTGGCCAGGATGTCAGAGTTCAAGCTGCAGTGGTCCTTTCAGGCTGTTCCTGGAAGGGTGAGGGAGGCCCTACAATCACCTTGTACCCTCCTCACCATGTGCTGACATGGGCATCACAGGACAAAGCCTCTGGATCTGTCTCCTGGGATACATTATTCACACAGTTACAGGTATCTGATTCTGGGAATGTGGGCTAGAATGGACACCCACAGTGTGGAATCCTGCCCCCCATATAGACCATCTCAGGATCTGCATGACACCTGACTATAAAAGCAAGTTATGGAGAGGCAGCAACTGGGTGCAGAGCTCAGTGGTGAACCTCTTACATGGGCAAATCACTACTGTCTCTGTGTCAGTTTCTGACCTTTATTCTGAAAGACTAAATGAACATTCTTTCAACCCAGCATGGAACAGTGCCTGGATGTTACCTGTAATTAGCACTGGGACAGCAGTATGCCTGTGCCTTCTGCCTGGCTGGCAGAGGAGTGTGGCAACTGCCTTCTGCCCTCAGAGGACATCACATTTCTCACCTGGAGAAAGGGTCAGGCTAGGATCTGGCAAGTTAAGACTTGTTTCTTCAGTGACTGTGTCCTGTGACCTGCTGCCCACTTTCCATGTTCAGTAGACAGAATCTGAGGCATAATGACCTTCATCCTCTACTCAGTACAGCAGCCCCTCATGAAAAAGGGCCCATTGTAGGGATCCATTGGTCTCACTGTGAAGGGTTCTGCGTGGGGAGAAATGGCGACAGGAATGAGAAAAAGACAAGCAGGAAAAAGCTGGGCAAGGTTGTCAGTAGTCTCCTGATGGGCAAGACTCATGCACCAGCACAATGAAATCTGTTTGTTTATACATTTTTTAAAGTTAGTAACATGTGACACAAGGTTGCCTAGTGACTACTAGCCAACATTAACCACTCAGGATGCTTATCTCAGGCCTGAGATACCTTATTTGCTTCAGACCCTGAGGCCTAGTCCTGCCTACAAAACTTTGACTGATTTTCCATGTTCTGTGGCTCCCTATAGCCCATGTGTGGTTGCTCTGGGTCAAGCCACTGGGTTGATGGAAAACAGCTGTGAAGCCTGAGGCTCAGAGAAGTGGTCCAGCCTTAAAACTGTTTGTTTGAACTCCATAGGTAGAGCCTGGTACCAGGCCTGTGCTTGATAATCCTGAGTCACAGGATTCCTGTGGGATTCACTTCCAGATTTTACAGGATCCAACCCACCCAACAGATATACTATGGGATGATCCTGCCTTCAGGAGCTGTGATTTCTCCTGACAGAAGCAGGAGTTCAGTCCCAGAAGAGCTTCCCTCGATCAGAGAATTCATCACTGGCGGCATTGTTTGTTCTCCATACTACAAGCCCTGGCAGGCAGCACTGTTCTTCCATGGCTTCCTGGTGTGCTCTGGAGCTTTGGTGCACCCTCAGTGGGTGCTGACAGCTGCACACTGCTGGTTGTCATGAGCAAGCATGGGACAGAATGACAGCAGGAAGGGAAGGGCAGAGGGCTGGAGTTGGGTCTTCTCTTGGGTTGGGCAATGCAGATGGGGCTTGCATGGCAGTGAGTGGCAAGGCTCAGATTGGGTTCAAATACTGCAGAGGGGCTGTACCAGGGAAAGAGCCCCAGCCGCAGAAGTGGAACCAGGTCAAGGATGAGATTTGAAACTCTGTGCCTGGAGCTAGGGTAAAGCTACAGTCATAGGGGGTGCACGGTTTGGGAAAGCCACATCCCCAGGCTAGAGAAACATTGACCTCTTTTGACTGGGTGTTGGGACACCAACTTGTGGGAAGAGAACACATGCAGGTCCCTAGGGTAGATCAAAATATGAAAGTGCAGAGGAGGACATGACTTGAGAGAAGTGGGCTTGGGTCTCAGTTCAGCCCCCAGGAGTCAGGCTTGGGGACATAGTCTTCCTTCACTGGGACGTATGATGCATGGGGCAAGGGGAGGGAGAGAGTAGAGGACAGAGGTAGGTGGATGGTGACTGGGCTATGCTTATGGCTGCAGGAAAGTGTACAGGGTAAGACAAGAAAACACTCACTGACTGGGATTGATATCTCAATGTACTCCTTCAAAACAATTAATGCTAATATAAACATCTATGAGGGACAAAATATACACACTGGAAATAATGCAGGAACGCAGCATGTATGGTTAGGGTGAGGTGAAATGTCAAATATGTTTTCTCTGCAGTTTTTGATATTTTGTCTATGGTAGATCTTATTTTAATTTTGAATTTTAGAATTTTTCTTTTTTTTTTTTTTTTTTTTTTTTTTTTTTTTTTGGCTTGCTCAGGCTGCCTTAAGGGCTGGTTTGGTAAGGCTTGTTGAGCCAGGGATCCAACCCAGGTCCCCTTTGCCTGACTACATTTCCTGTGCAAGTGGTTAAACAACTGTGACAAGCCACTGGCCCCCTAATTTTGAATTTTAAATATATTATATTGAAGAAATGTTCATCTTGCTTCGTCTGCATTAGTGGCTCCCTATATTTGTATATAGCCAGAGTTTCTCTTATCTTAACCCTAATAGTCAGGATGCGGGCTTGGATGGGATTTCAGTGCTGTCCAAGAGGAGTTGAGGCTGGCACCAAGGATGGGTCTGGACATGGTGGAGAAATTGTAAGAGCACCGATTCTAGTGTCCCTCTTCCACTTTTTATTCAATCTATGTCTTTTTCCCTCTGTGGAATGGGGATACTCAGAGGACACAATGTCTAAGTTTACTGTGCAAATGAGTCACAGCATGTCCCTTGCTCAATGCAATGCCTCAGGACAGGGCTGAGTCCTGAAACTCTCCCCTGGGAAGACCTATATTTCCACCTCAGTACCCTTCCCCTTCATAACCCTGAGACTTCTGTGTCTGGTGCCCATCTTCACTGCTCCACGGCTTAGCCATAGTCTTGGTGTTTGTTTCTCTGTCCTTCACTGCCACTCCTCTCTCAGGCTCCTTGCCTTTGTCTTTCCTCACAGATAGAGCTTACTCTAACTTCTCCCAGGTCCAGGACAGTGAATGGAGTTTTTGTTGTAGCTCCTGGGAGAAAAGTGGGGAAGGAGCAACAGGCACAGGGTGTAACACAGGCTGCAGTAGATGGGGAAATGCCCAGGAGAAAGTCTCACAACACAATAGTCATCATGGCCAGTGTGTTGGCTCAGGGGAAAGAGGGCGGGGGCTGAGGGGTGTATTGGTTCCATGACAGTTGCACATGGATATATGCCAGCAATGCAGAGGGTGAGAACCTCTGCCTTGTGTTATGATTCCACCACCTGTGTCTCAGAGTCCAGGCTGGATGGGTCTTTTCTGGCTTCTCTTGGAACTGCCAAGGAGGCCCCAGAGTCATATGGTCCCTTTTCCCCCAGGTGCTGACATGGAGACCACAGCAAAAACGCTCTGCATCTATTTCCTGGTATACATCATCCACGTGGCAGCAGGTACCTCAGTCTCTGGGTGCAGGCTAGCTAGTGTATACCTACAACGTGAAATCCTGCCCAACCCACAGGCCATCAAAGGGTCTGCATGACAAAAGACTAGAAGAGCAGGTGGAGGAGGGGCAGTGATTGGATGCAGAGCCCAGCACTGCTACCTCTTAGCTTGGAAAAACTCAATGTCTCTGTGCCAGTTTCCACATCTGAAAGGCTAATCTGAAAGCAGCTTAGAAAATACACTCTAAAAGCACTTCCTCCCTTATTCCAGCATGGACCAATGCCAAGATGTTAGCTGTAGCTAGCATTGCTATACCATTGTGCTTGGATCAACTACCCATGCTGGCAGACAAGTGTGGCAACTGCTCAATTTCCTACTTATGAGCCATTGGACAAGGTGGCTGTGTAGAGAGGGCAGTGATCTGGCATGATACCATGTGTCTCTAGAATGACTGTTTCCTGTGCCCTGCTGTGCACACCACGTGTCCAGAAGACAGAATCTGTGGGGTGATGGTCTCCACCCCCTCCTCTGCACAGAAGCCCATCCTGGAAAAGGGTGTGCGTGGGTGGTGGCTCTGGTTGAAGCCATGGAGGTGGTGGAACACAGCTGTGAAGCTTTGAACTCAGATTAGGGATCCAGACTTGGAATTGTCCTGCTTGAACCCCAGAGACAGAGCTTCAGACCTTGTCCATGCTTGGTCCTCCTGATATGACCTATGCCTTAGTCACAATGCAACGCTGGGCCCCTATGGAATCCCCTTTGGTCTCCTACCTAATTGCACCCACTAACTGGAACAAATGTGTGTTGATTTTTCCCCCAGGATCTATGCCTCCTCCTGTAGGAAACAGCAATGACTCCCCTAGACAGCCCCGCCCTGTTGTCAAAAAAATCTCTGGTGGTGTTCCTTGTTCCCCACACTCACAGCCCTGGCAGGCAGCACTGTTCTACAACTACACTGTGGACTGCTCTGGAGTTCTGGTGCATCCCCAGTGGGTTCTGAGTGCTGCACACTGCTGGAGACCGTAAGCAAGCACGGGGGAGGGTGACTACATTATTGGTGGATGGGCAGCACACTGGATGAAGTGAAGGAGAGGGTTGACTTGGACAGGCCATGTAGGTGGGGACTGCAGGGCAGTGAGAGACAAAACCCAGGCTGGGAATTGAGCAGAGAAGATGGATTGTTGGCTGACAATGGGTATTCCTCCTTGTAGAGGATCTGGGTCGGGGGTTAGTCCTAGTCTCAGAGGCTAGGTTTTGCCAGAGCTTAGAATATCATACATTACGATAATTGCATGGAGAATGTTACAGCTAAATGAGAGAGATGTCTGGGAGAACCACTTTCCCAGGCTGGAGGAACATTCACCTGTCTTGGCTGGGTCTGAAGGACAAATAGAGACTTCACCTTGTCTGAGAGAAGAAAACCCTCTCAGGTTCCTAGTGTTCATCCATGCATGAAAGTACAGAGAAGGAGGTGGATTGAGAGAAGTAGGAGTGGATCTCTGTTTAGCATTTCAGAGTCAGGTGGTTTGGACAAGGGACCTCTTGTCACTGGAGTATACAGGGCATGGAGCAAGGGGAAAGAGACAGGTGAGGATAGAGCCAGGTGTATGGGGACTGAGGTATGCACAAGGCTGAGACAAGGCAGTGTAGGGTATAGGCTGAGACAAGGCAAAACCTCTCTCATCGGGATAAATATCTTCATGTACTACTTTAAAGCAATTAATATAAATGCAAATATCTGTGATCAATAAAATATATACATTAGATATAAGATAGGATCAAGGGTTGGGCAATTAGGAAAGAATGTAGCATCAATGCTGTCTTCCCTTCAATTTGTAATATATTGTTATCATCTATATTTTGTCACTAATTTGGAATTCAAAAGGTACTACATTGAAGTACTATTCATCTTGTATTTTCTGCATTAGTGGCTCCCTACATTTACACCTTAGCCAGTGCTTTTTTGTCCCAACCCTAATAGGTGGGATTTGGGGGAAGCTGGGAGTGAGAATTGCGATGGGATTTGGATGCTGTCCAAGAGGGGATCAGGCTCACACCAGGGATGGGTCTGGGCATGGTGGAGACTAGGAATGGAGATGGGGATCAGAGTGATGTTGAGGATGAGAGGGGTGTGAGGCTAGGATCAGAATTCTTCCTACATGTGAGTTTGGGGTTCTAGACAAGGTTTAGTTACTATGGTACTGACTGCCACATTATCCTCAGATCCTACACCATTGGATTTGGCCTGCAAAGTATTTCCCCTCCATATGAACCAGGCATGCAGTTGATTGACGCTGATTTCTCTGTGCAATTCCCAAAATTTTTCATAACTTCGGAACCCTATGATATCATGCTCATCAAGTTGAAGGAACCAGTTGTGATATCAGACACCATCCAGACCATCCCTATTGCCTCTACATGTCCAAAACCAGGAAGCAAATGCATGGTCTCTGGCTGGGGTTACTTATTGGACTGTGAGTTTTGATGTTCCTGTCTCTGGATTTAAGATACTTATTGCTGTCTCTTCCCAGGAGTATTTCTGACCTTGTGTCCTTTCTTGCAGACAAACGCAGTGACAAACTAATGTGTACAATTGTTGAAGTGCGAACAACAACAGCCTGTATAAGAGCGTATGAAGGCTTGTTTCACCGCACTATGTTCTGTGCTGGGGGTCGTGGCATCAGGGATTCTTGTGGGGTAAGAGACTGGCACAGAGGACAGAGAGGTAGATGTTTAGAATAGAGATAGTTATGTAAAACCCACAGAGGGCACAAAGCCTTGAAGGATCTATGGAAGCTTTCAAGTGTGAGAGGAGCATGAGATGGTTTCATAAGAGAATATGAGTGTGAGGAGGAGCATAAAGAAGAAATGGGATGGTGGGAAGGAAACCAGAGATATAGTGTGAAATAGCCACAGAAACTGGCACAAAGAGCCAGAAAGATGTGAAGAGCCAACAGAGAGATGCAGAGCCCTGACATTGAGAGATTGGACATGGAAAGAAAGCACAAGGGGTGACAGAGTGATGGAACACAGCTGTGAGAGCAGACTGGTGACTATATTCAGGATCTCCAGCCCTACCACCAAGCACAGCTCCATATTCAACTCCAGTGATTACTGAGCTCTAAGTCAATGCTCAACCGAGTCAGTCCCACATGTTACTGCTGCCAAGACTGGAAAAGTTGCAGACAGTGGGGGGAACTCCTCAGGGGACCATTTCAAAGTCTAGGAAGGAGAGCTGGTGTTTGAGAGGCAGGACTTGCCCTGTGTACCTCAGTCCTATGGTTTGAAGACTTGAGTTTTAAAGGTGTAGCCCTCAGATTAGGCCTTCAGATCTCTGTGCCTTCACTGTCTTGGGGAATCATCAGAGTCTCAGTTTGCTTCCTGATCACATCTGCCTCCTGAACCTCAACTGTCACTGGGGCCTGCTGGATCTGTCTCACCTGCTTCTGTCTTGTGGTCACCCTGCTCCCTGCTGTCCTCTTGTTCCTGCACTGTACACTTTTCCCCTGCTCTCTCCCTCTGCCTTAGTCTCTGTGCTTCTGGCTCTCTGTGTGTCTCCTTCTCTCCCTCATTCTCTCCATCATCCCTAACTTGCTCCTCTCTTCTTCCCTCAACAGGGTGACTCTGGAGGCCCCTTGGTCTGCAATGGCATTCTACAGGGCCTTGTGTCATGGGGATTTCCTCCCTGTGGGCAACCTGGAATGCCAAGCGTCTACACCAAAGTCTGCAGATTCAAACAGTGGATAGAGGAAACTATCCAGGAAAATACACCATGAACGACATTGGGTCCAAGTGTCCCACGCAACCTTCCAAATCTATCCTTAGGGTCCATCTGTCATCAACAGCTACTGGATCATTTTCAGTCTTCTTTCCATATGTATTGAGATGATATATGCCTTTTGTTTAGTTATATAAAGATTCAAGCTGGACTTTTGAAGTGTGTAAAGTGTTATTGATTTTAAGATGTTGCAACATCCTTATTTTCCTGGAACATCTGCTACACAGTGAGAGTACTGAGGTGCTTGCCCTTATAAAGTTGGAGTACAGCTGCCCAAGGACAGGTTCCAGGGCTGAAGTTGTGGAATTCTGAATGTCTTCAGTGATGCCTCAGGAACCAGAGCAGACCAACATATGTTTCTGTTTTGTGGTCAGAACCAATGTATGTTTCTCGTCTCTCAACCTTACGAGAACAGGTGAAAATCTAAACTTCAGTTGTTCTCATCTCATTACATTGGCTAAGGCAACAGAAGGCAGCACAGAGATAGATGTGACCTGGAGGCATGAGCTCTGTTAGATCAGGCAAATGTCAGCAAGAAGAAAAAGACAAATGAGAGATGGTGTGCTAGAGAGAGCAGAACTGAAGGAAAATTAGAATAAAAAATGTTAAAGAATGATAACTGCCTTCCCAAAGGTGTACTTGGAAAATAGAAGCAGCAGGAGCATGAAATGTGAAAAATGGACCATTCTCATGAAGAAATTAAAAATATTTTCTAAAGTATTATTCTGAAACATAGAATTATTTGAAAATAGAAAGTATGCAGCTGAAACACAAACTATTATGCTGACAATACATGAGAGATCTTAGAATAGAGAGATCAGAAAAAAGTAGGATAAGAGAAGAAAAAGGGAGAAAAGGTAAAAGAATTACACAGATACACACATACACATGCACAGGTCACCACTTCACAAGAAAATGTAAGTATTTCTATTGCAAACATACATTACAAAGAATTTAGTGAGCTGGGCATGTGACTCTGAAAGAGACAAAAGTAAAGGACTTAAAACAATTAAAAATAAAAAAGAAGGATTTCCTAGCATAGAAGATTATACTTGAGAATGACACAGATTCATAGATGCCCATGGATCCATGCACATACATGTGAACACAGGTCTGCGATGTCAACCAGCATGTTAAAGTACTCAGCTGTGGGAAGTGGAGGTGTGGGCTTCATGGCAGCCTTGGGCTGAGTAAGGAAAGATAATCCAAGAGAAATAGATAGATAGATA
>PVKN010003961.1:0-35120 GCA_004027915.1 Capromys pilorides | reverse complement strand
TTCTCCAGGGAGGTCTGCGCTGCCTGCCTACCCTTTCTGGCTGGGCTGACACAGGCTGTGTGCTCATAGGAGGGCTGCTCAGGATGACCCGTAGCCAAGAGCCTGGAGTGACAGCCCCACGGGCAGGTTTGTTGCCAAGGGCTGGCCTCAGGCTGTTGCTGATCCCGCTTGCAGAACTCATGTCAAGTCGGGTAGAGCAGCAGCATCAGGAGCCATGCCCAGCCTGATACCAGGCTTCCAGGGCACAGAGCGAAAGGCGCACTGGCTCCTGAGGGTTGCAGCTCTCTAGGGGCCTGTGTCCCCAGCACCCTGCACAGCCCTAGCTCCTGACAGGTATCCCATACTTTGACCTCATAGCCCCACAAAGGCTACTGAGGCTCAGTTGGCCAGGACCACATCCACCTCTGCTCCTTCTGAGTGAGTCACACATGCCCATCATCAGCACAAAAGCTGAGTCCCCGGGGTCCCCGTTCCTCTGCTCTGCTGGGAGGTCCACAGAAGACTTGAGTCCACCAAGCGCAGCCTCCTGGTTTTGCCTTTGGGAAAACTGAAAGTGAAATGTGACGATATGGGTGTGGCTGGCAGGGGCAAAACTAGGCCACTGGAGGGCTGACAAGGCTGGCCTGTGTCCTGAGCACAGCGGAGGTCTTCGAGGCAGCTGCCAAGACCCTGGCCGGTACCAGCTGGAAGTGCAGCGAATGGGACGTGGAGGTGTCAGTGCACAGCCAGAGCCAGAGGCTTCCTGCCACCCACGCACCCAGTGTGTGCCCTCTGCCCTCGCCGCTCTGGAGCAGCCCATGGGCATCCCCAGGATCATTCTACCTGCAGCTCAGGGGCTGTCTTCTCCCGGCCCCTGGGCCCAGCTGGGTGCCTGGCAGCAGCCCTGCAGCCCTGAAGAGAGGGGGCTAAAGGTGCAGTGAAACCCAGGTCAAGGAAGGACACCCAAGTCCCCAACCACAGACACTGTCCCGGCAACCACATCACAGACAGAGCACCTTCCACCCCCATGCCTCAGCCCCCCTCTGCTCAGATGGGTCTCTACCTGCGCCCCCTCTCTGCTCCCGGTCTCTCCAGGGCCTCCTCCCACACCCATTGGAGGAATCCACTAACGGGACCCCTTTCTACTCCCCCACAAGTGCGTCTCTGCTGGAGTGAGCTCCGGCCCCTCCAAGGCATCTGAGCCCGCCCTTTCTTCAAAGGAGCCTGGGTGGCAGCAGGTGGCACCTGTGACACTGCGGCTCCTGTACCTTGCCGCTCCAGGGGCAGTCTCCGAGCTCCCTGGAGACCCTGCTTATCTGTCTCTGCACCCCAGTGCCCGGAGAGATGGTCGCACTAGATAGCAACAATGGGCAGGTTCCCTGGCTCCCGGGTTGAGGCCACACAGTGTCCCCTCGGTGGAAATGCTCCCTCACAGACGGCAGCATCTGCCAGCTGGGCTCCGAGCACGCTTGCCCACTGACTCCTAGGCCTGGTGGGGGAACTTCCAGGCCAGTCCGTGACTTCCAGCCCACCGGCTTCCTCTGGGATAGCCTGAGGAGTGGCATGACCTTCCCAGCGACAAGGCGAAGGGAGTGTGTCCAAACATGACAGGCCTGCTTACCTCCCGGCTTGCTGCAGTGCTAGTCCCTGCCTGAGCACAAAGCCTGACCCTTATTTTTATTTATTTATTTATTTTTTTAAAAGAAAAAAAATCCAAAGCAACATGATAGGAGAGTAACAATGGTTAAGATATTATGTGCCGTTATCTTTAAATTAGTTACTCAGTGAGAGGTATCAGCATGTAATTGTCCAAACAACATTACACAAACAATATTTTTTCAATGAACTAAGAGAAATTAGTGATATAGCTATTTTTCTTCTGTGTATGTATTTTTTTTCCTTTTACTTTCCCTTTTCTTTCTCCACTCCACTAAACCAGTTTCTCTTTCCTTTTGAAGGTTCTTCCCATTTTGCTGTGTCTATTTTTCATACATTTTGAATCACATTTACTTTTGGCAACTTACACTCGGGAGACAATGCGGTGTTTACATTTTTGTTGTTACAAGGTCTCACAGCACAGCTCAGACTCATAGTGATCCTCCTGTCTCAGCCTCCCAGCACTGGGATTACTGGCGTGCACCACCATGCCTGGTTTCTGTGGCCAGCACAGTGTACTCAAGGTTCCCCGGGCTAGCACAGCACATGGTATCGGGGATCGAACTCCAGTCCTTGCGCTTTTCAGGCAGGTACTTAGACTGCTGACCTATCTCCCTGGCCCTGGTATTTACATATTTGTCTCTGGTTGATTCCTCAACCTTCTCATCTGTGAATCACATGTATTGCTGTACATGCCCGTCAGTTCCTGCTGGTTGGGGTCTGAGGTGTGATAGCCTTTGTAATGACCTTGAGAAGGTGGCCCCTGAGCGCAAGCCCCTGTTCACAGGCTCTAGAAGGAACTAGACCTGAGCCCCTGGAGGGGGACAAAGCAGGCACAGGCTGGTGCTGAGGGAGGCTAGGAGAGGAGGAAGGTGCCATGGTGCCTGGAGGTGGTGGAGGAGCCGCTGGGTATCGGCCTGGCCCATGGGAGTGTGCAGGTGGGAGCACAGGGTGCGGCCAGGCTGAGTGTCTGGCCAGGAAGAAGAACACAGACAGTGTAGGGTGACCTCAGGGTAACCTTACAGCTCCCTGTGAGGGGCTGGGGAGTTCCCCTCACATCCGGGTCGTGGACCTGTGAAGGCGCCCTCACTTAGAATTGGGTCTTGGCAGATGTAACTATGGATCCGGGAGTGGGAGCCTTCTGGGTTTTCCTGACAGTCCCTGAACCCGCTGGCTTCTAGGAAGAGAAAGGGAAGATCTGAGCACAGAGAACGCATGTCCCCTGACCTCAGAGGCCAAGCTGGGGAGCTGTGGCAACAGCCCAGGGACCCCGCCCCAGAGCCTGTGAAGGGCATGGGGCTCCACAGGTGCTCAGCTTTGCATTTCAGGCCTTCAGCAGCAGAGTACAAATTTGTGTTGCTTTAAGCCTGTGGTTTGTGGTTCTGTGTTGCAGCCACCCTGGGGAAAAAATGCCCCCCACCCCTATGAGAACTTACCCCCTCTCTTCAAAGCTGTCAGCACCAAGCAAGGCTCTACCCCGCTGGCCAGAGGTTGACATTGGTGATTTGGAGTCAGTGCTTGTAGCCCGAGGAAGGAACTGTGCTTTCTGCCCACTGGCATGGGGTTCAGGGCAGCCAGGCTGGACCTTAGTAGAGTGTGACTACTCTAGGGGTGAGGAGAGGCCAGTTCCCTAGGGGTAAAGGGAAAGAAGGGGCAGCAGGCTGTCATGCCCTGGTCTCAGCACAGCTGTGCAGAAAGCCAGTCCTAATCTGATAGACACAGTGCCACCCAGGGGACCCCTCACCACCTCCACTTAGCAGCCTCCTCACTGCCTCTTCTGTTACCTCTTCAGCTGTCATATGTCCTTTGGGTGCGTGGTAGAGTACTTCATGCTTGAAATTTGTCCTTTCAGAGCATGACCAGTGTTTCAAGGAACAGACCCAAATTTAGGAGGCTTTCTCTCCTAACTCTAGGGTCCCTTTCTGAGCCCCAGTGCCCCTGGGGATTTGGGCCTGGGAGTCTGCAGATACTTCTCCATGTCTCAGGGCTAGTGACTAGTGACATGGCCAAGCAACCTGTGGCAGGGGCCAGGTATCCCTCATGATTCCCCATCAATCAGCCATCCTTGTTGTCCTTTCAGGGGGCAGTGGTGTTATTTGGCACATGTGTTATTTGTTTTTCTTTTAAGACAAAAGATGTTAGTGTATGAGTGGGTTTTTTTAAATTATTATTTAAACTAAGACCTCAGTGTTCAGGTTTAATGGCAGTGTTGGTACTTTGTGATAGACAAGTGAGTTTTGGGGTGGTGGCTCACGTGCTCGTCTCTCAAGGATTCCCCATCACTGTTCTGGGGACTCCAGTCTGATGGTAAAGAGGGGCCATGGTCCCTGTCCCAGGGGACATGTGATAGAGGACTGGGGCTGGCCCTAAGGGTGTCCTTGGGGAGGGGCAAGGAAGGAGTGATTCTTCCTGGGTGATGCTCTGGGCCTGCAGGTGCCTTCTCTCTGCAGAAGGTGATGCTGAGGGGCTCTCCTCAGCCATCTTAGTGGGCTCTGGTGAGGAAGGAGGGGTAGAGGCAGTGTCCAGCAAGCAGTATGTGCAGCTGGAGCTGCAGGGCTGGAGCAGGCACTGTTCCTCCAGATCTCTGGAGGTCAGGAGAAGGTAGTGAGCTCTAGGAAAAGCGAGGATGGAGCTGCTCAGGAGATACTCTGGAGTGTTCTTCAGTGTCCCCACCATAACTGCTTGGCATTTGTGGTGTGGGTGTCAGGTGTCCACAGGCAGAGGGCAGCCTTCGTGACACAAGGGTGGCCATTACTGCTTCCCATCTTTGCCATGTGAAGGCTGTTTTCTGTCCCATCCGTGAGCAACCTCCTCCAGAAAGCCTCTGGGGTCCAGGCCTCCCATTCACTCACTCCCCCAGCAGCCAGCCAGCTGTTCCCATCATAAACACCCAGAGCAGCTTATTCGGAGGACTGGTCCATTTTGCTCATGGTTCTGAGGTTTTAGTGCGGAGTCAGCTGGGCCGGTTGGCTGTGGGCTCATGCTAGGCAGTTTATCACAGCCAGAGTACATGGGGGCATAAAGGTGCTCACCTGAGGCTGGATCAAGGAGACAAGGAGTGGAAGGAGAGGGGTGTCTCTTTTGAGGACAGACTCCTAATTACCCAGACACCTCTGACCCCACCCACCTCCCAACAGCACCATCAGCTGGGACGAAGCCTTCAGTATGCAGGCTTCTAGAGGACACTTTGGCCAGCTGTACCATGCTCTATACTAAGGTTCCCACCTTTTCCTGGCAAGGAGGACAGATGGGAGAAAAGCTGGTGCCCGGGGAGAGCTGGAGAGTGGGTCCTCAGCCTGGGGCCGGTCAGGACTTGTGCTGAGTCCCACACTCTGTGGGGGTGGCAGGGTGGCTGGGCCGACACTGCCATGAGACTGGTATCAACATGACGCATTGTTACTAGAAAGCTGGCACCTTCCTGTGGAGGAGCCAGGGAACAGTAGGGCGGGTGGCTGGGTCTGGGGGCCTATTGGCTGTCCACTACAACCCCGAGAACCTGGTCACCCTCCTGACTTTCTCTCCTCAGTGGGCCGGGGGAACCCAGTTCAGCCAGAAGGACAGCTTTCCCTGCCAGCAGTGTGCCTAATTTCTGACAGAACCAGTTTACCCACAAGCCATAGAGAGGGGCAGCAGAGGCTGTAACCCTGGGCTGCCTCCAGCCCGATGAGGTCACAGGACTATCACAGCTGGGTGCTCCAGAAGGCACAGCCCAGGTGGAAGTTACACACCCATTGCCTCTGTTACTCTCCCCCAAGCAGCTGCCTTGCTCCCTCAGTCAGCAGGTAAACAGGTGTGTGCCAGGGATACAGCCTGGCATGTGTGGCCCAGGAACCCCGTGGTCAAATAGGCAGAAGCCCAGACAAGCCCTTCCCTGTGGGTGAGATGAAGTTAGCTGGCCCAGCCACAGGAGCACAAGGCCAGTGGGCCGGCTCACAGGGGGTGCTCTGTGGAGTACCTTCTCCACCTAAATTGAGCTGGGGTCCATGGCCTCTGGTTCTCACTGTCGGTGGTGACCCGCTATGTGGTCAGGTTCAGGGTGCAAACGTGGCTCCTCGTCTTCACGGAGCTCATGGGGTAGATGAAGCTGCTTCTATTTTCGGGGTGCAGAGTTCCTTCCATGCAGCTCCAGGAGGACAGGCCTTGTTGGTCCTCCCCATCCGATTCACTCATACCCACCCAGAAGGACTTGGACTCAATTTTGCAGCCTGGTGGTATAGACCTCAGTGGCAGCAAAATTGAGTCATTGTTTTTTTCCCCCTTGCCTCAGTGTCTCAGCGCTCTCATCGGTAAAACGAGACGGGGAAAGGCTGCCCTCCAGGACCCTGAGCGGTCAGGCGGGGGCTGGGCTCTTGGAGCACAGGGCAGGGAGCACTGGGAGTGTGGCAGGAAGCTGGGGCTTCCTGGCTGTGTGACCTGTGGCCCAGCCAATGTCTCCTGCCCTGCCCAGGAGGCCTGGTGCCCGCCCAGAGGCCGACAGCCCTCTCCTCGGTGGATGACTCCAGGCCCAGCACCAACCAGCCTCGTGCCCTGGGTGGTTCAGCTCTGAAGTGCCTCAGTTACTGCATCTGAAAATGGAGAGGAAGCAGAAAAATGGAGCCCTTGAACTCTGGGGCTCTGTACTACTTCCAAGACTTAGGGTTCTCCCGGCCTGGGCAGGGTAGAAGGCAAAGGGGAAAGAGGGGTGTTCTGCCTACTGCCTGCCTGCCAGCGCCTTGGACGGGGTGGGGTCGGGGGGAACAGTGAGGGTGTGGGGTTCCTCAAAGAGAGCTGTTGGCTTGTGAGACTAGCCTTGAAACCCAGGAAGCAAGGGAGTTTGTTTAATCCTGGGCCCACTGGGTGCTGTGTGAGAAAGCAAGGCCCTTCTGGAAGTTCTGCTCTGAGGACACCCAAGGGCTGTGAGGCTGGATCTGGGTGCTGGGATGGGGGGTTTCTGGGGCATGCATTCCCCACCCTGCCCTTGCAGGTTCCTGCAGAGGCAGCCAGTCCCAGGTGAGCCCGGATGACCGGAAGCCTTGCACGCAGCCTCCTTGCAGGACCCAGGGGCAGCCATGACTCAGAGCTGGGCTTCTGAGAACTCAGTGGAGTACTCATGTGTCGTTCAGAGGTACAGAGAAGGGATGGGAGGCCACTCTGGGAGCACATGGGTGCACGGGTGCACAGGAGCCGCACTGATGGGCCCACAGGGTCCCTAGAGACAGGGTAGTCCCCACAGGGTTCAGTTTACCCCTCCTGCCAGCAAAGAGCAGAGGAGTGGCCTGAGGGCCACTGTGCTGCCCGGATCTCAAAGCTTGTTCCCTGAGAGAGAGAATGGGCCAGGGTGGGGCAGAAAGGATGCTTCACCCTAGCCCTGGACAAGGCCGGGGGATCACCGTGCAGTCTAAAGCCAATTGAATGCGAAGGAGGAAGCTACATAATTACCAGAGTTTGGAAACTCTTCTTAAATATTTTAAATGTGTAAATATGTATGGCTTTTGCTTTAAGCTCATCTGTTTTAAGTCTCTACTCAACTGCTCTGGGACCAGGACTTTGGCACCAGAGAGAAAATAACAGGTGGCAGGAGGTGGGATGGTGGGATGTCCATCCACCCTGTGCTCTGTGGACCCTGCCTGGACCCAGCTGGAAGCCAGGTCTGACATGAAGCCGACTAGCACTGACCATGCTGCACCCGCTCCGAGTCCCTGGTCCTGCCACGGGCTCACCGTGGACATCCCATGAACGCTGGTTCCATGGCCTTGCAGAATCAAGGGAGAGATCACTCCAGTTTGCCAGTTCTAACAGAGACACCTTTGCACGAGCTACCTCATGTCCAGAGGCAGTTCTGGTTTCTCCCAGCAGAGGGGAGTGCCCTGTTCCCACCTGCCTAGTGTCGAATCTTCCTGCCGGGCCGTGGCCTTGCTACACTCCCTTCTTTAAAGATTGGCGCTATAACTGCTCATGTTTATCAGCAACCGTTCCAAATACTTCACTCACTTTATCTCAGTTAATCTACACAGTGCGTCTGTGATTTGGTGCCGTCACCCTCTGGCCCAGAGGAACAAACTGGCACAGAGAAACAGAGAGGTCTGTCCTGCTCCATGGTGGCCCTCAGGGAGCCACCCTTGATGACAGCAGCTGCATTAGCTTGGGTGGGTCGCCTACTGCATTCATCAGCTTTCTGGCCAATGAGACACAATAGTGGACACCACAGGTTAAAGAGGAGAGATTTAATTTGGTTCACAGTTTGGGGATGCAATGCATGATGGTCTGTTGGCGTGGTGAAGGGCAAAGGGCATGGTGGGGCAGGGCTGCTGACCTCCAGGAAGCCAGGAGGAGCAGGAGGAGCTGGGAGGGCACTAAACCCTTCTAGGGCGACTCCCAGGGCTGCACCTTTTCCGCTAGGCCCCACCCCTAGCACGTTTAGCTCTGACCTCATCTGTGATCAGGCTCCTCAAGAGTGCAGAACCTGTGCTGCAGTCATGTCCTGCAGTCCTGCTCCTGAACAGGAGATCTGGAGCGCTATTCTACATTTAAACTGTAACCCTCACCTTCTGTATGCCTCAGTGTTCTCCCACATCAGATGAAGACTATTGCAGTTCTCGGCCTGCCAGCGAGGGTGAAGATTCAGTAAAACAGCTTCCAGTGAGGAGTTACAGCCTACTTCGTTGATTTTGTTGTTCCTGTCCTTTTTATTCTTGTTTCTGGGTCTCTGTGTAGAATGTGTGGAGCTGAGCCCTCTCTACAGTGCGCCCAGGCCCTCCATGCAGACCCTGTGTCTCCTTTCTGCAGTGTGTGACCCTGCAGAGCCGGCTGCCCTGCTGCAGGAGGAGCAGGCCATTCCTGAACTGAGTGTGATGGTGAACATTGGTCATGCTAGCGCTCTGGGAGGCTGAGGCAGGATGACCACAAGCTCAGGCCCAGCCTGGGCAACTTAGCAACTTTCTGAGATCCTGTCTCAAAAAATAAAAGAAAGGGCTGGGGGTATAGCTCATTGTGCACGCCTCAGGGTCCATTGCCAGTGCAACACACACACACAACACGCGCACACGCACGCACTTGAGAGAGAAGGGAAGAGAAGGGGTGAGGTGACCTCAGGGTGTCTAGAAGCCACTTGGCCCAGATCCTCTGGCAGTGTTAGTTCATGGTGCTCACATCAGCAAACCAGCCTTAGAGCCAGCTGCAGCCCCCTCTGGGAAGGCGGGGAGGCCTGCTCTTCTTGCCTGGAGTCCCTAGTTGCTGGCCAGCTGGCCTGGCTATACCCAGGGAAGGCCACACACACAGATGGGAGTGGCTGCCCCAGCACCTAGGAGGTGTGCCGTGTGGGTGACAGGTGTCTCCATGACCTCTGGTCTCAGAAATGAGGCTCTTATGGCCCACTCAGGGAGGGAGTTGGGACAATTTAGGTCTCTAAGCATCCTGCTCTCCCTATGTCCTCAAAGACCCCAAGCATCCAGAGACTGTGACTCCCAAGGACCTCCCAGAGAGAAAGGACCTGTGGCCTCTCCAGGTTGTGAGCACCAGCTTCCACTTCCTGGGACAGCAGTCCTGATCTGAGAAGCCCCACCCTGCCTGAGCTCACCTGAGCTCACACCAGGTGCCAGAGCAACTGAATGTCCTTTCCTCCAGGTGGCTCCACCCTGGCCCTTCTGGAGGGCCTTTCTGGGCAGGGCCTCGCTCCACCTTCAAGAGAGAAAACCAGTCTGGCCAGGGAGTCTGCGCTAGAATCATCCCCTCCCTCCTGGTTATCTCAGTCTCTGCTTAATGCAACTCAAGAATGGTGGTTACCTGTGGGAGACCTGGGCCAGATCCTCCTCTGTGGAGGGGACGCCACCTGGCAGGGGTGCTTCTTGGGGAACCCCTGTCTGCACCTATCCCCATACTGCAGGGTGGGAGGTGAGCATTCTCGTGAGACCTCTCCTACAGCGGGTGGCCACTGTGTAGCCCACCAGGAGCTGTGGGGAAGTTTGTGACAGTGGCCTTGGCTGTGCCACACCAAGTCCTAGCCATAGGCCTGACCTGTAGTACCTGCCCAGCCTGTACTTTCCAGGGAAATGGCATTGTCCCTCTGTGGTGCCCTCTCCGCAAAGAGCCAGGCCTCCCTAGCAGGGCATGCTGGGAATGAGGGGAGACTGCTGCCCCTTCCTGTTCCCATGTACCTAAGAGCAGCACTGGGGCTGGCTGCCCTCTGTTCAGTCCCACCTTGTAGAGGCTGCTCCTCTTGATCCCAGCACGACCTCCACCTTTCAGGTCTGTGCTCAGCCTGACACTCTCCTTCCTTCATGCCCCCTGCTGGCAGTAGGTGACCTCGTAGGACGTAGATGAGGAGCACAGCGAGGACGTTGATTCTTGGTCCCAGTCCTTGGTGCCTCTGTCCTCCAGCTCCTGCCCTCTCCCTCTGTGCTGCTGGCCGCACCTATTGCATTCACCTGCCCGCTACTCAGGCTGCTCCATGCCACCCCAGGTCACCTGAGCAGGAGCAGCTGCAGGAGGTCCCAGAGGCAGTGTGCAGTGGGAAGGATCAAAGCTAGAAGTTTCTGTTGGAATGTGTAGTGTGTTTGAACCTGCAAGCACCCTCTTGGAGTCAGCAATGGCCTGCTCGCCCCTGCCTCCAGTCCTGGAGCTTAAAGGTCTCCAGCGCTACAGAGGAGGGGGCAGTCTAGGCTGAACGGTCAGCTCCACAGTCCATGGCTGGCTTCACGGGGTGTGTCTGCTGTCCCATGGTCACTTTGTATCCGTGAAGACAAGAAGCCAAACCAGGCAAGCAAACCCAGCCCTGGGCTCCAGTGCATTCTCTTTGGCTTTCCTGCTGCAGCTGGGCCACCAGGGCTCCTCTCCATCTGTCCCCTCACCTTGAGAGGCCAGCGATTTATGAGTCTGGCCCACTTGCATAGCACGCCAAGGTAGGTTGTGGGATACCAGGTTTATAGAGGGCCCCTGGAAGTGTGTGTGTGTCGGTTGCCCCTGGAACCCCTGCCTTGGATTTCTGCCCGCTATGGGTACTGCAGGAGTCACATCAGATCAGACAGAACATGGGGAAAGGCTGGGTGGCTTCCAGCGCCCTTCAGCTACTGCCCCAGGATACACAGGGGTGCACAGAGGCTGCTGCTCCCCCAGGGCTGCTCAAGCTGCTCAGTTTGAGCCCAGGCCATCAGTCCAGCCAGGGGACATCAGTCCGTGCCAGGTGAGGATATCGAGGAGGCTCAGCGTGGCTGATCAGAGAGTGGTTTGGGGTCCCTGCCTCCAGTGGCCCTGACTGCTGGGTATACCCACCCAAGCCACTCCCCTGGGCTTCCCACTGCCTTGCCAGCTCCTATGGTCCCCAGAGCTTGGCCATGTGGCAGCAGCTTACACATGAAAGCCTAGTGTCTCCCTTCAGTGAGCACCTTCTGGGTATAGTGTACAGTGTGGTGTGTCAGGCAGGTGGGAGCTGCCAGGGCCACATCTGGCCTGGCCACCAGGATGAGGCTCCTTGGACTGGCTGGGTGTGGCTTGCAGGGGAAGTGGCGAGTGGGTATGTCAGGCTGGCTGACCGCCTGCAAGGACCGCTGAGGATGCAGAAAATCAGTGTCTCTCAGGAGGCCAGGTGGATGAGTGCCAGGGATGGGATGAGCCAGGCCCACAGGCACATGACCGCTGAGTCAGCCTGGAGGACACCCAGGTCTGGCCCACACTGCTCGCAGGACCGGGCAGACTGCTTTCCTACCTTTCTGGGATCAGCCACTCTGGCCAAGTCTAGGAAGTCTCCCAGAGAAGCCCCACTCCCACCTCTTCCACCAGGATCCTGGCCCTCCTGGTTTGCACTGTGGCTCCTGAGATGTCCAAAGTTCAGAGAGGACTTCAGTCTTGTGGGTGCTAGAAGAATCTTTGCAGGGCCACCTGCTCAGCAAAGGGACTGGAAGAGCCCAGGCCCCACACCCAAGGTGCAGGCCAAGGGGCTCCAGAGTGCTGCCCCAGGGCTACTTGCACAGCCCAGTTTGAGTCCAGATTGCCAGGCCACCTGGAGAAGCTGCCTGGCAGGTTTCTGGTTCTTGGCATTTGCCCTCACAGGGAGGCACCAGATAGTCTCTGGGGTGGCTCAGGAGACAGCAGTTTCCTCTCAGCAGGATCCTCAGAGCTAAGGGGTTGGGACCTTAGCAAGGCTTTGGAATGCAGTTATCCAGTGTTGGCATAATGACTACTGTCCTTTTAACCAAGGGCTACTACTCTCCTTTAACTGGTGCCTTCTATTGTTCTTTTAAACTGATGGCTGCTGGGATCCTGTTATCCTTTAGCTGAGAGCTGCTGTCCTTTCTTGGGACCTGCTGATCTCTCTATCAGCTTTCTGAGAGTTGGGAAGGTAGCGGAGCCTGTGAACTGGAAGCCTCTGCCTCTGGCCAGAGCTATAAGTGTGGCTGTAGAGATTTCCCTCCCTTCCCCCCACAGTCTTTAAGGAGAATCCACTGAGTTCAGGCAGGACTGTGAGCCACGGCACCACCTTCCTGACCCCCGACCAGTTGAGAGCTGAGCATTTTTCCCCTGTAACGCTTACCCGCTTTCTCTTCACACTCACTACCCAGGCACCCTGGGCACCAGGGATGACCTCTCCCAGCTGCCACAGGAATCTATGTTTCCACTCTCCAAGTCTGATTACAAATGGGCTAAGGGACAAAAGTGGCTAGCAGAGGTCACCCAGGTGTTAGGGTGAGCCCTTTCCCTGGCTGCGTGGTCCACAGTGCCTTGAGAGACAACAGGGAGGAGTTGGGTCTGTGTCGCCTTCTCCGCTGGAACGCACATAGATGGGACGCCAAGCGAGTCATCAGCCAAGCCTGGGCTGGGTGACATCAGCGTGGTCCCCTGTGAGGTCCTGATAAGACAGCATGGCCGTCCTTGCAGGGGTTGGTGGTCTGTCTGGCTGGGAGGGCTGAGCGTGTTAAGGCCAAATCGTGCGTAGAAAGCAGCTGGAGGGAAATGGGCACTGTAGGTGGGTCTGGGTGGCTGGGGGGGGTCCCAGCTGGGTGGGCTCCATGCCTACTCTCCAGGTCTTGCTTTAACCTGGGATTGGCAAGCTTGTCGCCAGGTACCTAGACACTAGTGTCCCTAGTGAGCCTGACCTGAGCCTGCCTATCTTCTATGGTGGCAACATCGCCTCTTAAGCCCATGATAGGAAGCAGAGTCTAAGGAGCCTGCTCAGGGCTGCACTGAGGGCCCCAGAGTACAGCCAGAGCTGATCCTTGTCATGCTTTCAGTATCCCCTCCTCAACTCTGGAAGCCCTTGGAGCTCAACAGGATAGGAGGGAGTAAGGGTTCGTGGGGACAAGAACCAGGAAGTGCCATGGTCAGGGAGAAGGGTGGCCAGGTAGAAGGTCCCAACAGACCCAGGGTGGGATCTTCAGGGTAGTGTGTCCAGGCCCTGCACTCCCCGTAGTGACCACGTGGGTGTGTCTCACTTGTGGCCTGTTAGAGTAGCAGAAGCTGTGGGCACTGTCCTGTGGCTGGCAGTGCTGTTGAGAGCCCAATGCCCACCCGCCCTGGGTGTTTTGTGGTCCTGCATGCAGGCCGGGTCCAGGGAGCAAGATGCCAAGGTCTCAGGAGGACATAACTATCCCTACCCTGCCTGAAAACTGCCATCTTGCCAAGCAGGGCTACAGATAGTGCTGTTGCCTGCTGCTGTGGTCGGTCTCTGCCGGCTTGTTCTGGGCCCCCCAGGAGCCTGCCTGACCTCAGCAGGATCTCCCAAGACTCTGTCTAGCTGTGGGCTCATCTGCTCGGAAATGCTGCATTGGCACCTATAGATGCCCAGTCCAGCTGGGTACAGAGGAGCTCAAGCAGCCTGTATCAGCCAGGGCATGCCCCACACAGGAAGCCCAGCCCAACACAGCCCAGCATAGCCCAGCACAGCACAGCACAGCACAGCACAGCAGAGGTCCTGCATGATTCACAGTAGTACGTAGGCAGGCCAGCCACTCCCAGGTTCAGAAAGCCAGAAAAAGGTGTAGGGGAGGAAGGGGCCAGGTCTCCAAGGAAGGGAAGAGCCTACTAAGGGCTGGATAGAAGCAAAGGCAAGCTCAGAACCCTGGCTAGAGAGGAGAGGAGAGATGTCGTGGAGATCGGCCAGGGAAGCCGCTCACCTTGTCCCTGAGCAACCCCAAGGCTGAATAAAACCTCCACTCCCAAGGCCAGGCGCTGAAGGTGCTTTTCAGTTCTATGTGTACCTAGCAATGTCAGCTGGCTGCCCAGCCGGCAGCAGCAAGCTACAGTGGCCAGGGAGGACACTAGGGACCATCCTGGTCCTGCTCTAGTGACCGGCGAGAGACAACGCTTCCGTAGGCCTTCCAGGAGGGCATCTGACTGTATCCTTGTCTCCAATGATGGGTGGCAGGAGGTGCCAAGTGACTTTGTGGCCTGCAGAATTTCTTGCTGAGCCCCGTACCTTCCTCCTTCCCAGACCTGGGCAAGAGCCAGGCAGTGCCACCACATATATCTGGTACCACTCCCCAGGTGGCGCCCCATCCTGCTGTCCCCCGGATAGGCCTGCGTTGAAAGCAGCACTTGGAGGGCAGAGGGCTCTGGACTGTGGCCCCCATGGGCAAAAATCTGACTTTCAGATCCATACCACCCTCAGCTTCTCCCAGCCTGTGCAGACATGAAGGGCTGGCCACCTGTGTGCTGAGCCAGGGACAGTCTCCTCCAGCCTCGCCCTAGGCCCCTTCCTCCTTGCCACCTTCTGCACTAGGACTTTAGGATCAAAGGGTAGGGATGGCCACTGCCGAACGTAGAGTTGGCTCCATATCTTGGCAGCAGAAGTGGGCTTTGGCAACTGTACAGATGACATTGAGAAACTGGGAGACTGGAAGGTGGCACTGCTGGCTCCATTTGTCACAGAGGACAGTGAAGCAACCCGTGTATTGGCCTTTGTGGCCTCAGACAGGCAAAGGGCTTCCCAGCAGACAGCTCAGCTAGAGGTAGACAGCACGCCTGTTTTCTGTTTTGTTTTGTTCTTGGCCAGCTCAGCCCGCCCTGAGAGTGGGGCTAGTGCAGCATGTTGTGCCAGGGATCAAACTGCGGTCCCCTGTGCCTGCGTGAGCTTGCGTAAGCAGGCGCTTTAGACTGCTGAGTTATCTCACCAGCCCAATATTAGTGGGACCCTAGGGCACTGCTGCCTGTACCGGCAGTCAGTCTGTTCACCCACCTATCTTTCCTTCTCTCCTCCACCTGTCCACCATTCCTTCCTGCTCTCCTTCCCAGGGCCTTCAGCTTCTAGGCGAAGAACAGCTATAGGCCCAGCATGGCCTGACAGTGGCCACCTCCCAGCCCTGGGCCCTGCAGTTTCAGAGTGCAGGACTCCCCCTGCCTGTCAGCACCTAAAGGATGAAGCCGCATTCTTCAGCTCTTCGGGTGTTCTGTATGTTATATCTGACCTAGCACCTGGTATGGCCACCAGCCAGGAACAAGAATCTCCCCTGGGTTCCTGGGGACACTGGCTCCAAGAAATAGGCCTGGTCGTTTCTTGGAAAACCCTCCTCTGAGCTGGAGGTTGAAGCCCAGCATGAAGGGCACAGGAGTGGAGGCCCTGTGCTTGCTTCTTGGTGAGGGAGGGGGTAGTGTTTGCATCATGCCAGAAACGCCCACTGCTTGTCCTGCTCTGAGTGCTGAGACACAGGGAGTTTTAACAAAAAATAAAGCACGGCCAGTGTGAGCTTCCAAAGTCCCCAGTGCTATGTGGAGAATGTGCATGGTGCAGCCTCAGCTGGGCCCTCTATGTGGTGTGGAATCCCACAAGACTCCGCCTTGGGAGATGTGGGCGAGGGGCATTCCGGAAGGGAGAAGGGTCCTGTGGAGGCCATGGCGAGAGCGGGCTCGATGTTTTGGAAGACCAGAAAGGGGGCCAGTGTGGCTGGAGCTGAGTGGGTGAGAGGGGTGGGGTGAGGGTGGAGGATACTGGGTCATGGAGGGGTTACACAAGGAGACGGGGCCTGGATGGCGTCTCCAGAGGACTGGGTTTCCCTTTGAAATGCACACCCTGGCTTGGAGGTGTCTGTTCATGTCAGCAGGTTGGTCCTTGGAACTCCACCTGAGAAGTTTGAATGTGGGGTGACTAGGAAGGAAGAGAAATGAGGTTAATCAGCTGGCTGGCTATGAAGATGTGGGGAGCGGGTGAAGAAAGGAAGCAAGAACGAGAGGGATGGAGGATGGATGGAAGGATGGATGGATGGATATATGGATGGATGGATGGATATATGGATGGATGGATGGATGGATGGATGGATGGATGGATGGATGGGTGGGTGGGTGGATGGATATATGGGTGGATAAGAAAGTGGGTTAAAAGAAAAAAGGAGATGGATAGAGAAATGGGCACTGATGGAACACACAGAGCCCCAGTGGCTGTTGGTAGCACTGGGAGAAAGCATGCAGTGGTGTCTGAGGAAAGGCAGCCATTGTTCCCCACACCCTCCCCGCACTAGCCCAGGTGGAGCTGGGGCAGATGGCTAGATTGGACAGCTGAGGCTGGCCATGCACCAGCCTTGAGCTTCACAGACAGGAACCCCTCAACCTGCTCCAGTTCAACCCAGTTCAACCCCAAGAGGGATGAGGCTGTAGGCTGAGGACACTTGGGCTGCTTTCCCTCCACCCCAAGTCAAGCAGGAAGGGCTCTGTGTGTCCAGCAGAGTGAGGAGCCATTGGCCACCCACCCACAGAAGCTGCTGGTCACAGCACCGGAAAGCTGAGTGAAGAGGGAAATTGATCAGTAGATGCACAAGGAGCTCGTCCAGGCGAGTAGACAGATGTAGGACTAGAAGCCAGAGTCAGCTCCGCCAACTTCCCAAGTTGTGACACAGGCCAAGGCCTTCTGTTGTCAGAGCCACGGTTTGCTGCCCTGTAGAATGGGCCAACAGCTATGTGGGGTTCAGTGCGCCAGGTCCTGCGCTGGCGAGACTGGATGCTGTCTGTTTGGGATGGGGCTGTGCAGGCACAAGGAGAGAACTGTCCTCTCCGGTGGCTGTCAGGCTGCGGGAGAGGGTCACACGTGAGCTCCTGACCTGTAGGGCAGTGTCCAGGTTGGTGTGGCAGGTGGTTGTGGCTACAAGTCTCCTTTATGATTGCTCCTTCTGTGTGCACCCCAAGATGCCCCCAACCTCTGCAGTGCTGTGTGACTGGAACGTAGCACTGGCCGCCAGGTGCCAATTCCAGTGCCCCAGCTTTGAGCTCACCAAAGCCTCTCCTTGTAAAGGTGTTTGGGGCAACAACAGCCAGCCCAGAGCCAGTGCAGGATGCAGCTTTGACCAGGGGAACTTGTGGGGGGGCGGGAATGTCTTACGGATCCTGAGTACAGCGAGCTGGGCCAGCCCCAAGGATACCCCAGACTTTGCAGCCACTTCCTGGCACTTCGGGGCCACCTGGTCTCATCTCCCCTGACCTCTGTGCATGGGCATCTCTTGGCCAAGTATACTCAGTGAGTGTTTCCCTCCAAGGAGGGCCACCACTGGACTGGAAAATCTGGGGCCCAGCATGGGTCAGCAGCTCTCTGAGGTCCACTTGGCTGTCATCACCATCCTTGTGGCCACAGCCGCCCTCATAGCCCTAGGAGAGCCCCGCCTTTGATAAAGCCCCTTTCCTAAGCTTGGCTATGCATCACTCTGGCTGATTGCCCTCACCTACCCTCAGGCCCTCCTTGTCTGTCTCTGAGAAGTCCTAAGAAGGAGTGCCTTGTCCCTTTCCTGAGTGGCAGGGGTCCCTCCAGCACCAGGCCGTCCAGCATAAGGCATGACTGTGTGTCTTTCCTCTTTTGTCCTCCCAGAAGCCCCCCAGCACCCACACCATGAAGGAGGAGGTCTTTCTCCGACGTCGCTTCTCACTGTGTCCACCAACCTCTACCCCGCAGAAGACTGACCCCCGGAAACTCACACGGCACCTGCTCCTGGGCTGTGAGAACGAACTTGGCCCAGTTGGCCCAGGTTGGTGTCAGCTACAAGGGGCTGGGTCTTCCGGGCTCTGTGGCTGCCATGTGACCTCAGAAAGTCCCATCCCCTGTGCCTTCACAACCAGCAAGGGTGACACCCTGCTCGGCTCACATCCCCACTCAGGGGCTATGTGGGTTTGATGGATAAAGGATTCACACTGTGTTGAAATACTGGCTTCCGTGGGCCCAGGGGAAGCCCATTTGGCCATGAAAGATGACAGGGCCCTCACAGCCCATCCTTGGGGGCAGCTTGTTGCACTCCTGCCGTCGTGAGTTACAGTCATCCCAGAGATCCCAGGGATAGGCAGCTTGAGCCTCAGCTCAGCTCTCCTGGCTGAGTGACCCCAGACCGACCACCATATCTTAGTTTACTTATCTGTGAAATGGGAATAGTATTAGTAACAATGGCCAGCCGCCAATAGGTCACTGTCTCTGGGAAGGAACAGTTCAGAGCAGGCCTGCTGGGTGCTGCTGTGGAGAAAGTGCCGAGCACCAGAATGCATTGCGGTGGTGGTGGTGGGGGGTTCCTCCCCATACCTGTGGGTGTTCCCCGCACTTCCAGCCCCATTCCTCCATCACCCCATCACACAGGTTCCCAGCCAGGGAGTCAGCTGAGTCCTTTCTGCCCTACTGTGACTGCAGACCCCCAGGAGGCCAGCCCTTCCTTAGAGGGACCTGGAGGGAAGGGAAGGAGGTGGTGCTGGCCCTGAGAGACCCCAGCCTGATCACACCTCTCCTGCCACCCACTGTGGGGCCACAAGGAGGACCTGACCTTCCTGCCAGTTACTGGTGCTGCCCTGGGTGCACCCCCCTTCCTCTTCCGCCCGCTTCATCATGGTTTCAGCAGCTGGTGGGCACTCACCCAGTCTCAGCCAACAGATAGGGAAGCCATGGCCCAGAAAGGGGACATCTTGTGGATAGTTGCATAATAAATCCTAAGTCGTTGTTCACCTGGCCCCGACTGCATGGCACTCCCAGGAGCAGGGGCAGGGAGGGGAGAGGAGGATCAGTTTCCAAGGGTTTGGTTCTGAGAACAGCTCACTCTGGTACAGAACCCAGACTGGGCGGGGACCTTCTCCCAGGAGTGGAGCAGCAGGTCCCCAGGGTGAGGCAGGCAGGTGGCCATGACCAGGCTGCAGAGGGAGGAGCAGCACAGGTCAGACACCTCCAGTCCAGGGCCCTGTGTCCTCCTGGTCAGGAGGCAGCACCACGCAGGTGGGCTCTGCTGGCTGCAAGCAGAGGAGCCCCTGAGACAGCACCGAGAGCGCCTGGTGAGAGTGCTGCGGACCCCAGAGGCGTGGGTCAGGACACAGCTGCTGTGTGCCCAGAGACCTCCAGGAGCTGAGTCACACAGCAGGGCAGCTGCCTTCCTGGAGACAGGGCCATGTGGCCCCTGACTGGCTGTTGTTGCTTGGAGATCTTTGACAGAAGCAATTCCTTAGGTCTCTGTCCTGGATTTTTGGGAAAGAACCATTTCCAGGCCCCCAAGGACATTGTCTGTAGGCCCTCCAGATGGTCCTATGGGTGGCCATCCTCCCTGCTCCCATCCGCCTCACTGCCTGCCTGGCACTGGCACAAACCACAGGAGGCATGCAGGAGTGGCCCATGGGTGGGTGGCAGGCCTCCTCTGCGGCCATCTCCTCCTGTTCTTGCCCATAAATTCAGCCTTAGAAACTGGTTTTAGGGTAAGAGGAGCCAGGGCAGTGGACTGAGTCAACAGCCAAGTCTCCTTCCTTCCTCCTCTGCCAGCCATGGGGGCACCAAGGACAGCATCTAACCACCTCTCCCCACCCAGGTCCAGGGCCCTGGGAGCAGCGGCACCCACCGGAGGGATACGTGGTCCAGCGCTTGTAACCCATGTGCATCGGAACCTGGACGCCACATTCTTCCCCTGAGAACTGGGGAACATACAGACCCCAAATTACACACTGCACCAGGCACAGGTTGCCCGGTTTCCACTGGCCCCTCCCTCACATCCTGCCATGGTTATGTAGACCTGGCCAGAGCTCCTGGATCCCCTGCCAAGGGCGAAGCTTGGCAACATGTGTTAGATGTGTCAGGGCAGTGTCCATGGCCACCACCATCACTGGCTAGCTTCCTGCCTTGCCTGCAGAGCCTGGACCACCAGGTCCCTGCCCTCACGCCGAATGCTTTCTTTCAGGGAAGGATATGGAGTCCCACGGCTCATCGCAGCCAAGGGAGGAAGAGCCCCAGACCCCCGGCTCTGCCACAAAAGTGCCACCGGTAAGAGCCCAAGGATCCCCAAATCCCAGATTGTGGAACTCAGTGGGGAATGGCACGGAATGAGGGATCATCAAATGGATGTTTTGATTGTTTCACTAAAGGCACCTTCTTGAAAAGACCCAGGGGGCCTGGAAAGGGTGGTAGGCTGCTAGGAGGGTTGGAGGGGCAAGAGAAGAACTCACCCAAGAAAAGACCCCAAGTTCCCCTGTCGTAAGGCATAAGGTGTGCAGGGCACACCTTTCCTAGGTGTCCCACATTCTCAGGGACTGCATGCATCTTCCTGGATGGGAAAGACCTGGGTCCAAGTATGGTAGGGGTGGGGAAGACTTTCCATTCCCACAGAGGGTCTGGTGGGGGGGTGCTGTGATCCCAGCACTGACACAAAGTGGTCCAAGAGAGCAGAACAGACACCAGGCCGGGAGTAGTGGAGTTCAGAGACCATCCTCACCTGACCTGTCCACTATTACTCCAGGTGACCCTTAGTGTCACCCGGCCACTGCCTGGCAGATGTCTCATTATTCAGATCTAGTTCCTTCACTATTCATGCTCAGCTCAATGATTTCCTCCTGGGCAGAGCCCCCAGGATCCCCTGCCTGTGTCCTTTCTTTCTTGAATTTTTTTTGGGGGGATAAGCAGGTGTCAAAGAGAGAAAGAAAGGTCCATAACTTTTCACATAACTTTTATTGCAGTATATTGTTACAGTTCTATTTTATTAGTTATTGCTAATCCCTATGGCTAACTTATAAATTAAACCTTATATATGCATACGGCATAAGAAAGCACATAGTGTATTCTGTGTGATAATAGTGAATGCTTACATTAAAAAAATTACAGTAAAAAAATTACAGTAAAAGCCACACTCCCACTAATCACCCTCAAAATACTGTCCCTCACCTTGAACACACTTGTCGTGTCATTCTTGCCACTTTCTGAAGCAGCTCTGAAAGTCCTCCTGCGTGAGTATCTTCACAAGGTGTGATCAAAGCAAGCGGTGACCGCTGCCACTGAGTGCCACCCGGTGGAAGGACAGACTCGTCCAAGTGCTGGGCCTGTCCACATCCACATTATTCACTGCACTGACACCATGAGACTTCTAGCTCCTCCCCAAAGTTGAAACGACCATAAAAGGCGAGCATTTTCCTAATTCATTGAGGATAGCGAAGTAACCACTATGGCCCAGCTAGAGGCACTCATGAGAGAACCTCAGAAAGTGGAATGCCAGGAATCTTGGGATATTCCCCCTGCAGATATGGGAGGCAAGGATGCTGCCCAAGAGAACAGAGCAGGCTGCTTCTAGAAAGGCCCAGACAGGCAGAACCTTAGGTTCCCTGAGCCTGGTCCCTGCTTCAGGAGATGAAGGACCTGGCTTCATGCAAAGGAAACTGTTTATAGACCCTGACATTTGAAACTGATGTAGTTTTCACATCTAACAAAGTATTATTCATCGATTTCCTCTTAGCGTTGTAGGACCCATTCTACAAGTACACAGTGGTAAACTCCAAGAGGGGTCTAGGCCATAAGGGGCTGCACCTGAGCCCCTGCAAGCCAGCCTAGAGGTCCCCACTGCACACCTCACCTACACATGCCATCCTTTCCCAGAGGTCAGGCCAAGGGCAGTGGCCAAGGAGTGGAGACTCTGGGCACCATGGGAGGACTCAGGGTATGAGGGGGTGAAGGGCACTATTCTTATTAGCAGATGCAGCCTAGGAGCATGTCACCACCTTCTCACAGCTGCCACCAAAATCCCCTCTGCAAACCCAACCTTTGATACTCAGTCACCTTGGCTCAAGAGACTTCCAGCGGCCCCAGACCACCCCGGCCAAAAGCCATCCCTAAAGGCCAAATCAGACCTGTCAGAACTCAGACCTGAGCCCTCCTGACAACAGCCCTGTGTGTTTCCTGACTGCCCTGCCTTGTCCCTGTGTGTGTTGGACATTTTACCATTGCATCTTTGCCAGGTACCCAGTATAGGCATACAAGGCAGCGACTCACCTGGGAACTGGCTATCCACATTGCTCCATGACCCCCTGGCATCCACAGCAGTGCAGTGAGCTGGACAAACAGTGCCAGGGAGTGAGGGCCAGGAGTGGTTTTCTCTGACATCCTTGGCCTCCAGCCAGCCCCCGCCTGTCTCCAGCCCTTTGAAGCCCCAGGCTGAACCTTGGTGCCCACCCCACTCCCCATCTCTCTCTTGCAGCCAGAGTACCGGCTGTGCAATGGGTCTGACAAGGAGAGTGTGTCCCCAACAGCCAGGGTCTCCAAGAAGGAGACTCTCAAGGTGGGTCTGGGTCTGGGGAGGGAAGATCAGCGTGTTGTAGAACTCACCAAGATGGTGGCCCGGACTGCCATTGGGTGGGGAGTAGACTATGCCCCCACTACCCCTCCCCCACTGCCTGCTCTCGTCCTATCCAGCCCCCACCGTGGCTGCATGGCGGGAGGAGCTGGGCAACAAGGGACCCCTCAGTGACCCACTGCTTGTGCCCTGGTCCCAGGCACAGAAGGAGAACTACAGGCAGGAGAAGAAGCGAGCTACAAAGCAACTGTTCAGTGCGCTGACTGACCCCAGCGTGGTCATCATGGCCGACAGCCTGAAGGTAGGCCAGCGTGGCCCACCAGGGGCCCCAGGGGACAGTGGGGTGGGAGGGAAGGCTCAGCACTCAGGAGACAGCCAGCGGGTCTGTCACTGTAAATCTGTGTAAGCGTCCTGGGGCTGCTGTAACAAAGGACCACAGACCAGGCAGCTTAACACAGCAGATGTTCATCTCCTCAGAGCTCTGGAGCCGAGGTCTGAACTCGAGGTGTCTCCGGGGCTGTGTCTGTCCTGCCTCTCCCACAGCTCTCAGGCTCCAGGCAGGCCCTGTCTCTGTGGTCACGTGGTCATCCCTCGGTGTCCGTGTGCCTCTTGCTGTCCTCTCCTCTTTCCTATGAAGACGCCGGTCACTGGTGCAGATCCCTACTCCAGCGTGGCTCTAGCTTCCTCCCCCTGATTCCATCTGCCAGGACCCAATTTTCAAACAAGCAGAGGTGTGGCAGGGGTCAGCAGAATCCTCAGGAGGAGGCCAAGGCTCTGACTTCTGGGGGAACAAACACCCAGGTTCCAAGTCCAGAGGCCGCGTTCCGATCTCCCTGAGGCAGCGGCCCCCAAGCCTGTCTGTACCCCTTCACACAGTGAGGGTTAAACAGCCCTTCCAGGCCTGCTGGACAAGAAAATGAGATGAATATTCCAGAAGCCCTGACCTGTACAGCTCTGACCCTCCACTCGTGGTGAAATGGATAGAAAATTCTTTACAAAGGAATATTGATTTAGAACAAGAAAAGAAACGACCATCAGTCAAATTTGCAAACTTGACGACTCCAGTTGTCACCGCTTACTGTCAGTTCCTCCCAGGACCCTTGTGAAGGCCTTGATCCCGAACAACTGCTCCAGGGAATCTATCCCTGGTGTCCGTGTATTTTTTCCAGATCCGCTGGCATTTAAATGCTCCTTTTTAAAACTGAAAGAGAAGCCAGGCATAAGGACACACGCTTGGAATCCCAGCTGCTTGGGAAACTGAGGCAGAAGGATTAATAGTTCAAGGGCAGCCTGGGCAACCTAGCAAGACCCTGTCTCAAAAAACAAAAAACAACAAAACAAAAAAAAACCCTCAAATAAACAAAAAGGAAAAAGTGGTAGAGAAGCCTGCCGTGGTCAAGAGAACGTCCTGAGCTTTGCTCTGAGCTTCCTTGGCTTTACCACCTTTTCACACAGTGCTGTCGTCTGCTAGGCACACAATGGGCACCCCCTAGGGGCTGAGGAATGGAGAGTGGGGAGTACAAGGTCCTGGTAGTGCACCCAATCCCCTCCTGCCCCCACAAACCATCCAGATGCCCCAGAGTGGCCTTGATGGTGGTGCTGGCCACGTGCCCCTCACCCACAGATCCGGGGAACCCTGAAAAGCTGGACCAAGCTGTGGTGTGTGCTGAAGCCAGGGGTGCTGCTCATCTACAAGACGCCCAAGGTGGGTCAGTGGGTGGGCACCGTGCTGCTGCACTGCTGCGAGCTCATCGAGCGCCCCTCCAAGAAGGATGGCTTCTGCTTCAAGCTCTTCCACCCACTCGACCAGTCTGTCTGGGCCGTGAAGGTACAGGGAGGGGGCTGGCGTGGGGGTCGGGGCGTGTGTGCGGGTGGTTAGAGCCAGGGGGCTCCACCTGGAGCTGCAGAGGTGGGGGGCAGGCTCCCAAGCGGGCCGTCACCACCCACCATCTGAGCGTGGAGGGGCCGCAGAAAGTCTCTGTGTCTCTGAGCATCAGGCAGGGCTGAGGATCAGACAAGGTCACCCACGCCCTGCTGGTCCTGCCGACCTCAGGGAGTACCCAGCCACGATGCAAGAGGGGAGGATAATGCCGTTCCTGACTCTGACCTCAGCCTTGAAACCTGGGATCAGCTGGGGCACAGTTTTCAGGGAAAATCCAGAACATCCTGTTGTAGTTGAATTTCAGAGAAACACTGGAGTTTCTTAGCAAAGATTCTTGCTGTATGATGAGGTTACACGCAGATAAAGCCATCAGGTCAAAGGTGCCTTTAACACACTTCCCCTGCTGAGCATGCCAGCCATACCCTTGCTGCCTTCAGTGTGTGAAAAACACTGGCATTAGCTCACAGCTGGGCAGAGTCATCCAATGTAAAACGTACTTGATCAGGGGCTGGAGAGATAGTTCAGCAGCTTAAGCACCTGTCTGGCAAGCACAAGGTCCTGAGTTCAATCCCTAGTCCCCCCCACCCCCCAAAAAAACCTACTTATTGAGAAAGTGTTGATGCTCTTATGAAATTATTATTATTACTATTATTGTTTTATTATTATTATTATTATTATTATTATTATTATGTGGAATAGAGTCTCACTACACAGCTCGGACTCATAGAGATCCTCCTGTTTTCAGCCTCCCCAGTGCTGGGATTACAGGCATGCATCACCGCGCCTGGTCTTGGTGGCAAGCTCAGCATGCCTGGGGCAGTTCTAGCACAGCATGTGGTGCCAAGGATCAAACCCAGGTCCTTGCGCTTGCCTAGGCAGGCACATAGACTGTTGAGCTATCTCTTTGGTCCTCTCAAGAAATTATTGAATACTGCACTAAAAGTGAAAATCGGTACACTTTCACGCCATCATAAAGTCAAAATATCATATCCCACCACTGTAAGTCAGCAGTAGCCTTTTAGGTCCCCACCAGAGTGGTGACCCCCCCACCCCCCATCACCCAAGACTACCTGACTCCTACTCACCTTTGGTCCTTCCTGGCTAGGATTCCTGCTCCTCTTTTGCTTGTGTCATGCTGCCCCCTAGTGGTCAGCTGCCACATACACACTCCCTTCTATGGGACCTGAGCTGGGTCCCTGTAGTAATTAATGTCAGCTATTGTACTGCATGGGATGTGCTTATCCTAAAAAGCACTTCATTGTGTCTCTGAGATTCAAATTCAGCTAGACATCCTGGGTTTTCATTGGTTCATTCTGACACCCAAAATCAGAAGTCTCAAGAGGTGGAGAGCTGACGGCAGAGGTACCAGTTAGAGAGGGGACAGAGTTCCTGCCTGCCTGAGCTCACCTGCAGTCTCTGCCTGTCCAGGGTCCCAAAGGCGAGAGTGTGGGCTCCATCACACAGCCCCTCCCCAGCAGCTACCTGATCTTCAGAGCCGCCTCTGAGTCAGATGGTGAGTCCCCCCTCCCCCTCCTGCCTGTCACCCCTGAAGTCATGGGCTAGGCAGGCCTCTCACACACCTGCGCATCCATCTGGGCCTCCATCTCTCCGTGGGTAAATGTGACTAACAGTATCTGTCATCCTAATTTTATGAGAATCCAGGGGCCTTAGAACAGCAACGAGAGGACAGTAACCAAGCGTCACCACATGACTCCACCACAGTAGGTTCCACTGTTATCACTTAAGTTGACAGATGAGGAAATCGAGGCACAGGTCATCTCCCTGGGGAGAGAAATGCTAGATTCCAGGTCTACTGAATTTCCCCAGACCCCAGACTATTTGTAACTTGCGGGCAAGCACTGAATAGTGGCTTTTGCAGCTGTAGCCATGACGATGACTGAAACTAGTGGGATTCATTCTCAGGTGGCCGTTCCCGAACTAGAGTGGTGGTCCTTCATCACCCAAGGCTACCTGGCTCTGACTCCCCTTCGGTCCTTCCTGGCTGGGATTCCTGCTCCTATTCTGCTTGTGTCACACTGCCCCCTAGTGGTCAAATGCCACATCTACACTTCCTTCTCCAGCTGACCTGAGTCCCTTGTAGTAATTAATATCCCTGGGTCCCATAATATTCTCACCATTTACCCATTCTGAGCCGGTCCTACCTGACCTTTGAGATGGAACAGAGAAGCCCTTTCCCTCATGGCACTTGCAATCTTGGGGTGGGGGAAGTAAGCAGCAAACCATCGGACAAAGCTGAAGTCTGAGAGGAGTCTCACGTTGGCAGATTAGATGTCCACAGCCTCTGTGGGCATCAAGGTGGGTTTCATAGAGGAGGAAGAGGAGGTTTGGAATGGGCTTCAAAGGCTGTGTAACATTCAGGACACCTAGTCCTTTGTGTCAACCACAAAAACATATGTTCAGGGACCCAGGCGCAAGTTGGCAGTAGTGACCATCCCACCTGTCATCCTGTGTGTGCTGTCCTCCCATAACCCTCTCAGCCCCTGCACATGTCCAGCCCAGGCTGTGATGAGCCCCAGCAGGACCTCGCTTGTCCCCCAGCAAGAGGGAAGCTCCAGCCAGCCAGGAGCCACCATCCATCCCAGTAGCCTCCTCCCTAAGTTTCCAGAGTGGCCCCGAGTGCCAGGGATGTTTCCCCAACAGCAGGTCTGCTGGTTTAGGCAGGGAAAGAAACTCCCAGTCTCCAAGAGGATCACAATGGAGAGGCGTGGAGAAGAACTCCTCATTCTCCTTCAAGCCAGAGCCCCCACGCTTATGCGACCCCAGGCCAAAGGTGTGACACCTTATTTATAGGCCACCCTACATCGCTTCTGTGAGTGGAAGGGCTGCTGTTAATAGTCACACCAGGACACCCCGTGTCGCCTGGGCAGACACCCCACGGAACAGAGGGATGCTGCTGGTCTATCCTCCACTCACTTACTTTTTGTTTATTTGTTTTTGTTTTTGTTTTTTTCCTGCCTGGGCAGTGACTCTTTGGCCAGCATGCAGGGCCCTTCCAGCCTCCTACCACGGCCCTAGTCTGTTACCTCAGTTCCCAGCCAGGGGAAGCCTCGTGCCATAGAGGAATCTGAAGGCAAGCCTTCAAGATAGAAAGCTAGCTCTGGACATGTGACCGTGAAGGGTCTCTGCTGTCCTGACCGTAACCTCTGTCTGTGACACGGGTGCATGAAACTGCATCTTTTGAGGCCCCCGGAAGGCTATGTGGGACCTGAGGCAAGATTTCTATCTGGAAGAATTCAGGGAGGAAGATCTCTCCTGTGAGACTGGGCCAGGGGCGTGGCCAGGAGGGACAGGTTCTTCCCCCGGGAAGGAGGTGGAGGTGGGGCTCCAGGGCGAGAGACCGCCAGAGACGTTCTCGGGCTCACTCTGCCCCCTGCGCCCACAGGCCGCTGCTGGCTGGATGCCCTGGAGCTGGCTCTGCGCTGTTCCAGTCTGCTGCGACTGAGTTCCTGCAAGCAGGGCCGCGACGGGGAGCCGGGGTCCTCGCCTGACGCGTCCCCCTCCTCGGTCTACGGGCTGCCCGCGTCGGCGGCCGTCCACCCGGACCAGGACCTGTTCCCGTGAGCAGGGACCCCGGGTGTGCTAAAGATGGGAGGAGGAGAGGGAGCCACCCAAACCCTGGAGCCTCAGCTTCTTCATTTATGCAGTGGGGCTAATGGGGGCCACCTCCGTAGTGGAGGGATTAAATGCAGGACCCTGTGTGAAGCCCCTTTGGTGAGGGATGCCCCGCGCCCAGGTGGGCGTACATGCCTGGATCTCACCTGTGACTGGGTGCCCGCCACTGTGTCCACCTTCCAGGCTGAACGGGTCTTCCTTGGAGAACCACCTGGAGAACGACGGGTTCTCAGACAAGTCGGAGCGAGAGAATGCGGAAGACTCGGATGCAGAGACCCAGGACCACAGCCGGAAGACCAATGAAAGTGGGAGTGACCAGTCCGAGGGTCCTGGGGGGCCGCGGAGAGGAACCTCCTATGTGGAGCAGGTCCAGGAGGAGCTCGGGGAGGTGAGAGACACCAGAACCCATGACAGAGGGGCGGGGGAAGGAAGCAGGGCCTGGGGAGGGTCTCCAGGGCTTACACTGGTGGTGTAGGTGGCAGCTGTGTTTTTGTGAGCGAACACGGCTCCTTTTGCTACACCCAAGCCCCTGGTGTGGGGGTGTGGGGGTGCTGTGGCCCTCCTGCTCTCTGTTGTGCCTGCTGAGGGTGTAGATAGCCCTGAATCCGGGTTCCTCCCCTCCCCACAACATCTGGGCATCCTCGTCCACTCTGTAAAGGAGGAGGATCCTAGTGCTGTGCTCTGGACTTCTGTGAGGTCCGAGGCTAGAGTCAGAAGCCCTGAGCTCAGCTGTCACCGAGGGCCTCAGCCTGTCACCCTTACCACCTCCAGCCCCAATGCATTCAAGGATCTTGGGGTCACAGGTTCCAGCCAAGTCCAGTTATGTCCACAGGCCTGGGAGCCACAGAGGCCCCCAGAAGTGACAACAGCAAGACAGCCAGTTCTCAGGGAGATGGCTCTCGGCCTTGCCTGGGCACTGCGGTTCGGTAGGACTTCCCCAGGGCAAGGGCTTCACTGGACAGCCCTGTCCTGTGAGCGTGCTACAGAGCATGGCCTCCTGGCTGGCTGCAGACAGCTCAGTGACCCTCTAGAGATCTTTCTGCCCTGTCTCCTGCCCCTAGCACAGGCGAAAGGAAAAGCCAAGGCTCAGTAGCCCCACTGTATGTGTTCAGCAGCAGTGATGAGGATTAATTGTGGTTCAAAAGAAAAGGAGGGGGGTCCAAAGTAGCCCCCACTTCTCACCCTGTGACCTGGAGAAGGAAGAAACTAATACAAGCACAGATCTTTCAAAAGCGATGGGGTGGCGATGACAGGCTGTGGCTCAGGCTTTGCGGCTGTGCACTCCACACTCCTCCAGATGTATGTTACGTGCCTCTCTGCGTATGCTACCTATCCTCAATAAAGTGGTTAAAATAACAAAATCATCCTTTTTCTAATGGAGGAGCAGGTTGGCAGCTCCTGTTTCATCAGGCAGCTGTGAAGTTAGAAGAGCTAAGGCTGCCCTGTTTCTGGGACCCAGGGGCCAAGGGGAGGGGCTTCTGGTTCCCTGTGGGACTGTCACCGGAGCCCCCAGATGGTTGTTGCGACGAGGTTGGGCCCAACCTGACCTGGAGCTAGGGGATTCACACAGGCCAAGAAAAGCCTCAGGTCTGTTAGCAGGCGCTGGCATGAGTGGGCAGGGCCGGTGGCCTCCTTCTGGAAAGATGGGTATCTAGGGAAGGGTAAGAGCCTGACGCAGCCAGTAAGGATCTCAAAGCCCAGGGGCCAAGTCACAGTCCACACCCAGTAGGGAAACGGGTGTCACTCCCATGCACATCTCTTCCTGCCCTGTGGAGCCAGCTCTCATTGGGCCTTGATCTGGCTTCTTAGGCAGCACAGAACAGAGTCACCCTTACAGCTCCCCAGGGCCTGACTGTGTCTTCTGCCACAGCTGAGTGAGGCGTCCCAGGTAGAGATGGTGTCGGAGGAAAACAAGAACCTGATGTGGGTGTTGCTGCGGCAACTTCGGCCTGGCATGGACCTGTCCCGAGTGGTGTTGCCCACCTTTGTGCTGGAGCCGCGCTCCTTCCTCAACAAGCTCTCAGACTACTATTACCACGCTGACCTGCTGTCCAGGTACGCAGCTGGCCGAGGGGGAACTCGACCCTGCACCCCCAAAGAGGATGCCAGTGCCCACCAGGGTGGACTACAGGGGCTCCACTTTGGAGCCAGGCAGAGGGAGCATAGCAGAATGCAGGCACTCAGGGACCTCCCAGAGGTGACAGCGACAACCTGGGGACACCCAGCCTGTTTCTTCCTATCTGCTCCCACCTGAGTGACCCTAGCACCTTCTGGGGGATTTTCCTGCCCTGGGGCTGCATGGCAGGATCAGCAGAGAGTATTCAGAGCACCAGGCCCAGGGCAGCCTCTTTTAGCTACATCAAAAGAGACTGGGATGGCCAGAGGGTCGGGGGAGGAAAGAGGCAGGGTGTGTGGACCCCTGTGTGGACTCGGAGCCCCCCACTCCACACAGGGTGGCAATGGAGGACAGCGCTTACGGCCGCATCAAGCTTGTGCTACGGTGGTACCTGTCTGGTTTCTATAAGAAGCCCAAGGTGAGAGGCGCCATGGGGAGGGCACTGCACCTGGAGGCCTGTCCTCAGCCTTTCTCCTCCCGCCCCTCCTGAGTCCCTAGGCGGGTTCCCACCATGGCCCCAGTCCTCAGATGGAGTATGGAGGGACTTCCTGGACTGCCCAAGCCAGGCCCTCACGGGTCATCCCTGTTCCCTGAAAGACTTGAGCTACACACTGCCCCATCCCCCGGGGAACCAGGCTGTGTTAGAGATTGCACCACTGTGTTAGAACAGGGACAGGAAGCCAGCTTTTGGCCTGAGCCTCAGATAACTTGAGAACTGTCATAATTTCTAGTCATGAACTCCTGCTTGAGAAACTCAGACTCAGCACGCAGCTGACAGCAGGACTGCCCTGGTAGCAGTGAGGGGGAGAGGTCTGCAGCTCTGTCCACTGCCGAGATCCCACCAGGAGCCCTGGGCTTCCATGGGACACCAGTTTGAAAGTGGATACTCTAGTTCCACCTTTTCATTGTACAAATGGGGAAACTGAGGCCCAGAGGGAAAGGGACCACCCCAGACTCACAGAGAAGGTGAGTCTTCTCTGTGACTCCACTGCGTGGCATCTTGTGAGCTCAGCTTGAACAGGCCATGTGTGGGCTGTACCCCAAGTCTGAGAAGAGCTGCAAAGTGGACAGGGGATCAGTAGGCTAGAATCTCAGCCATGGGCAGAGTCCCATGGGAGCCCAACGCAGAAGCGGGGTGCCATCCCAAATGCTGACGGTGAACCAGGCCCCCTACTAGAGATGGGCACCTCCTGCACCAGTGTCGCTCTGTCTCCCACTGCCCAGAGTCACCTTCCTGCCCCGTTCCTCCAACACCTTTTTATGTTTTCTCTGCAGGGAATCAAGAAGCCCTACAACCCCATCTTGGGGGAGACCTTCCGCTGCTGCTGGCTGCACCCCCAGACCAACAGCCACACCTTCTACATAGCAGAGCAGGCACGCCTCCCCCCACCAGATGAGCAGAGTGGGGGCAGGGTGGGGAGGTGATGGGCAGGCCTGGCAGTTGGCCAGGCGTACGCATCTGGATTTGCCTAGAAGGTGCAGGCACAGCTTGGAGGCGGTCCCAGCTGTGTCTCCTGAGGAAGAGGGCAGCGCATCTTGTGTCCCAGGGGACAACCCAGAGTAGCTCAGAGATTCAGGTCTTCCCAGTCCTGTGACTCAGGCCCTGCTCCCCTGGAGTTCCCTGAGGGTGCCCTGAATGCCTACTCCTGAGTTGGGGAAGGATGTCAGGATGGACTCTTGAAACCCGCCCTCCCATGTCTCTAGAGCCTTCTCTCTGGTCACAGGTGTCTCACCACCCGCCCGTGTCTGCCTTCCATGTCAGCAACCGAAAAGACGGCTTCTGCATGAGTGGGAGCGTGACGGCCAAATCCCGGTTCTACGGTGAGTGGATTCAGCTGGGCGCTTGTCGGCCCTTGGGCGAGAGGGAGGGAAACTTGACCCCAGGACCGGAAGCCGTGGCAGTGCACGTGTCCGCTCACGCCAGCAAACACCCAAGTGGTAAAAGTGCTCAGGCCCTGGGCCGAGCAAGTCCCTCAATGGAGTGTGGAGAGCTTTTGCGGGAAACCAAAAGGACTGAGGAGAGAGGATGGGAAAAACAGGTCCACAGCCGAGCCGTCCAGTTTCACAGTCACTGGCAATGTGTGGTCCTTTAAGATGACTAAAATGCGCTTTGGCTCGCTTGGGCGAGCACTTAACTCGCATGCGGGAGGCCCAGAGGCACTGAATGGAAGGTGGAGATAGATAATGGCAGGTAGGTAGGTGATGAGATAGCTAGGAATGAAGTCCAACTCCCTAGTTCACTCAGTTGCTCAGCCTTATCGGGTGTGGTTGGCAGCCATTCCTGTGTTGTGGCTATCACATGGGACAGGCAGGGAGACACCGTCTGTCATCAAAGATAGGTCTGTTGTTCAGTGCTTCCCTGGCACTGGCAGCCCGATGTGTAGAAAGTGTCGCTCTCCGTTTCCCCATCAGGTGTACCATGTTTACTGCTGTCCCCTGTGGGCAGGTCTGAACGAGTTGAGTGCCCTGTGTGGCCAGCTTCCTTTAGGGGTGTCAGTGGCCTCTCTGCTCAAGCTCAGCTTACCTTTTCCACCCTTCGCTCCTGTCCTGGCAGTGGTTGCAACTTCTAGTCCCAGGTGAGGTGCCTCACACGGCAGGAATGTGTAAAATGCAGGAGCTCAGCCCAGAGCCTGAACTGGTACCTGAAATAAAACTGTTAATATGCACCAGGTTATGTAAGCACTTCCTCGGGCTGAGGATGTGTGAAGGGGCCAGGGCTCCCCCAGAATCTGAGTGCCTCACCCACAGCCACGCAGGTGCTCGGAGCTCTTGGACCCGTTAGAAGGGAGCTCAGACCCTATGGTTTCAGCGGTGGCCTGAGTGCCACGGGCCGGTCTGTGCTCACTGGTCCCTGTCTTCGTCTTTGTAGGGAACTCCCTGTCAGCTCTCCTGGATGGCAAGGCCACACTCACCTTCCTGAACCGAGCAGAGGACTACACGCTCACCATGCCCTACGCCCACTGCAGAGGTGAGGTCTTCTCACCCCCAGAACAGAGCTCAGGCTGTCCCCGAGGGGCACGGTGCGGGTGCAGGGGGATTTTGTTTCTATTTGTTAGAACATATCCTTACTCCCCACTTGTGCAGCAGTGATGTTTTGAGAACTGAGTACCTGATTCCAGGTAGAGTGTTATTTTTCTTCCTTTTACAAATAATTTAATTGCCTTCTGGCTCCTCCACCGTGGGCGATAAGTTGGCCGCCCAGCTCTGTTACCTTAGCTGTTTTGCTCCGTGTCCACTTTTAAGACCTCTGTCTTTGGTGTTCCGAAGTCTCATTACTATGTCAAAGTTTGCACTGCTCATTTACATTTTATTTATTAGCCTTTGACTTCTGACAGTGGTTTTAGGGTTACAGAAAAGTTAAGCAGAAAGTACAGAGTTCCTGTTACTCTCTGCACATATGTGCGCACGCTTGCAGGTGCGTGGGCGCGCACGTGTGCACACACACACACACACCCCCCAGGCTTCTAACATCAAGCGTTAGTGTGGTACATTTGTTAGAACTGATGAACCAGCATATTTGTTTGTTGGTACTGTGAATTGAACTCAGTGCTGCCAGGCAGGTGCTGTGCCACTGAACTGTGTCCCCAGGCCCGTGAGCCGGTATTGGTACACTGCTAGCAGAATGGTTTCCGTCAGGGTCATTCTTTGTGTTGCTCATTCTCTGGGTTTGGACAAAGGTATAATATCATGGATCTGCGATGACGGCATCGCAGAATACCTTGCTGCCCTAAAATTCTCTCCTCACTAAACACTCATGCGCTAATCCACCTCATCATCCCTCCTTCCCCAGCCCCTGCGGACCTGATCTTTTAATATTGCCATAGTTTTGCCTTTCCTTAATGTCGCGTAGTTATGATTAGACAGCGTGCAGCCTTCTTTGGATTGGCCTCTTTTACGATGCATCATGTGTTTCAGGATTCCCTATGTCTTTTTAACATCTTCATATCTCCGAATTGCTTTTTCTTATTTTTGTACTTTAAAGGGGCCGGCGAGATGGCTCAGCGGTCTAAAGTGTCTGCTTAGGCAACCACAAGGACCACGGTTTGATCCCTGGCACATGCTGTGCCAGCCCCACCCCCAGGGCAGGTTGAGCCAGCCATAACATAGATAAATAAATAAAGTTTTTTTTTTTTTAAAAAAAAAAGAGAGAAAATAAAGGTTTTGGTTGGTTGGCTCTTATCTTTTTTTTTTTTAAATAAAAAATAATCTTTATTTATTGGTATAGGATCTTGCTACACTGCTCAAACTCATAGTGATCCTCCTGTCTTGACCTCCCTAGTGCTGGGATTACAGGTGTGCACCACCACACCTAGTTTTGGTGGCTAGCATGGAGTGCCCAGGATTTAGGGGCTGGTATGGCATGCGGTACCAGACATCGAACCCGAGGCCTTGCAGTTGCCAGGCAGGCACTTATACCACTGAGCTATTGCCACAGCTCTGGCTTTTTTCTTTGAACTCGGATTAAACTCAGGACCCTGTGCTTGCCAGGCAAGCACTTATTCTACTGAGCTATCTCCCTAGCCCTTTCTTTGAACTCTTAAATCTAGGTTCGGTGGCTTTGATTAAGCCTGGAAATTTTGAGCCATTATTTTTTTTAATATTCCCTCACTCTGTATTCCTTAGTTTTTTTTTTTTAGAATTCCATAACACATGACTTAAATAGTCTTCCTTTGTGCGTCACATCTTTTAATATTCCTGTCCTATATATTTAGGTTCTCCATAACTTCTTTAGTTCTGTTGTCAACGCCTCCTGAAGTTTAACTCATCCGGAGTTTTTCAATCTCACAGAGCTTGATTTTCTTTCCTCTTGTGATTTTTCCCCCAGAAATTCTATGTGATTGATTCCGTTTCTGACCTTCCTGATCCTTTATGCTTATGTCTTATTTTTTGGTCCTGTGTGCAGTCTCTTCTTAGGACTCCATAAGCTGTAGAAACATAGTTTATCTTCTTAGTAGTTCTAATATTCTAATGCGTTTGCTGTTGTCTCTCCATTGCCCACACAGCTGCCGTAAAAGGCGCTCAGAAATTCTGGTTTAGTGAATCACTGTAAAGCAGGTCCTTGGAGACAGGAAGTCTGGGCTGTGAATCCCCAATGCCCACATGGTCACAGTAGAGAGGAGGAAGGAAGTTCGCAGAGCTCTGTGTATCAGTGGGACCCTACAGCCAACTATGGCTTCTTCCGGCCCAAGACTGGACAATATAATTGTTCAGGGAGCTTTACCTGGTTTACCACAGTAAAGCTGTTCTCTGGGCCATGCAGAGAGTGTCCCTGCCAATCCCAAACTCAGCTCACAGATTCAATTTTGGCTTCATTTTAAATCCCAGAACCAAGGCCAGCGGCCATGTGTTCTCAGCGCTCTCTTCCATGGGTTGGGCTTGCCGCAGCATCCCTTCTGCTGAG
>PVKN010003960.1:8079-35217 GCA_004027915.1 Capromys pilorides | reverse complement strand
GAGCCCTGAGCCATGCTCAAACTTATAACTGCAGCAGAGCTGTGTCCCTCATGCAAGGGCATCCTTGTTGCCACACCCTACAGATCTGTCACACAGGCTCACACAGGTCCCTGAGGTGGCCCTATGGTCTTTCCCTGGCTGTGGTGCCACCTGAGCCACCACATCCCCCTGCCTCTGGGACCCAGCCTGGCATGAGGGGCAAGCCCTCAGGTTTATCTCCCCACTGTTGCTGGCGTGTGTTTTCTGGATTCATGGGCTGAAGGGAGTCTTGGGTACCCATAAAGCAGGGTGCCCGCCAGGCTGGGCAGCATCTTCCTGCACAGAGCCAGCCTCAAGCCCTAGTTGCTGAACCTCCAACTGCAAAAGGCAGCAATGCGCTGGCAATGACACCAACACCTTAAAAGCAGGGTGGGTGCAGTAGCCCTGGTGGTGCCTCCTCCTGCACAGGAGTGGGCATGCAGCTCCCTGGCGAGAGTGGGCACCAAGGGCACTGTGATGTGACGTGCCGAAGGAACTGTGTGGAGGGAAGGGACGGGGCTACAGGAGGTCCAGGGTTTAGAACCAACGATTTCGAGCATCTCCAGATTTGCACTGTTCCCCTGTGGGGTGTTGCAGAGTGATGTTGACAAATGCAAACCTCTCTTAAACCCTCATGTAGAAATAAGGGGGCCTCCAGGATCCACTCCAGCCTCACCCCCTTTTTGGTACACCATTCTGCTGCTCCTTCTTGTCACATCTGGCTGAGCTGTTCTAGGAGGACCAGCCAGGCCAACATCGTAGCTGGCTTTTGACAGGGTCAGCTTGGTGCTGCTTAGGCTTAGAGAGGAGGGGACCTTCCTGTCCTTGTGGGGCACTTGCCCACGGAAGCAGGCCAGGGGCTGTGCAGGCACACAGCAGGGGGTCGGAATGCTACTCTGCCATTTGCCTCCATGGCTAACTCACTGAACCCTCTGTGACTCAGTTTCCCTTCTATAAAATGGGACACTGCCTATTGCAGATCCCCCAGGGTGCTGCATATAGGGGTGAGCTGTAGGGAGGTACACGGGGCAACCAAAATATATGGTGACTGTTCAGATTTAAAGTAATGGACTGCAAGAACAGACACATTGCCACAAGTCCTGCTCACACCCCCCCCACCTCATATACCACCCCCCCCACTGCACCTGCCACTTTCTGCAGCAGCTCTGGAGTCTTCTTTCCTGAGCCTCTTTATAACATGTGATTAAAAACATACAGCGACTGCTGCCGCCGAGTGCCTCCAGCGGAAAGGCAGTGAGTAGGAGCCTGCCGCTGCGGCCTCGTCCACCTGAGTCACCAGACCTGGCACCCTGTGACTTTGGCTCTCCCCAAAGTCAAGATGACCGTGAAAAGTCAACACTTTGAATGGACTCAGGACATCGAGGCACCCGTGGCAGAGCAGCTAAAGACCCTCAGGAAGGAGGACCACGGGCTGCCGCCAAAAGCGGCAAGAGCGCTGGGGCGAGTGCATGCACAGTGGGCGGGGCGCGCGGCCAGGGGTGTGGTGGGAATGTGCTGTCACTGCGAGACATAAAACAAAACAAAACAAAAAAATTAAATAGTAACCGTAGCCTTTAATCACACGCTGTAGACGTGCCTGGCACCTGTTTGGCCAGTGATCTTTCGTGTTCAACAGGGAAACTCCTCAGAGGTTCTGCAGCTCCGCCTTTTTACAGCCTCCAGACCCAGGGAATGCGGGGCTAGCAGCTCCTGCCTGGTACCTGGCAGTGACCAGCTAGCACGGCCACTGCCCCTGGAGAGTGACCTGCTGCTGTATGCGTGAAGAGACTGGAGTGATGGGGACTTAGTGGAGTTCTGTATTCTAGGGTCCTGGGGATCTCGGGACGTCGACCCCAGCCCTGAGCATTAAGCCCAGTGTGGGCTCTTTCAAGCTCGGGGCCTGGGCAACTGCCTGGGTGAGGGTGAGAAGCCACAAGGCTGGCACCAGAGTGGCCCTGAGATGAGCAGTGTGGGCAGCAGGTGAGGCCCAGGCATGACCCAGGCCTCCCCAGTGCACTGTGGATGCTGTGACAGCCCTGGCCAACTGTAGTGGCACAGGCAGACACGAGCAGGGGCAGCGCTGGGGCAAGGTGGGCGGCCTTGGACGCAGAGACCTCCTGCCCAGGTGCAGTGACTCAGCCTCCTGCTACAGGTCTCGAGTCCTCCAGGAAAACTCTTGGGCCAGCTGATGGGGAGGCAAAGTACTGGGGTGGGGGTGGGGGTCGCTGGGTTCAATGGGAACTCTAATCCTAGGTTTCTGAGGACTCTCCTCACCGATTTCCACCAACAGTGGCCAAGGGCTCCTTTTTCCCCACAGCCTCTCCAGCATCTGTTATTCTGTTATTGGCTGACTCCTTGATGATAGCCATGCTTTCTGGGGTGAGATGGAATCCTGTGTGGTTTTAATTTGCATTTCTCTGATGACCAATGGTATTGAACACTTTTCACATACTTATTTTACATTTGTATTTCTTCCTCTGAGCAGTGTGTATTCATCTCAGATGGATAACTGTACTGCTGATTTCTACTGGTCTATTGAAAGGAACAGTCAATGCTTAATTTTTTTCTTTTTCGTATTTTGATCAATTTTGCATGCTTATATCTGGTAATTGGAATAGTTAATTTGAAGTCAACAATATGCACTATATATAACCAATGTTGAGTTCCAAACACTTCTGGAAGTGGCTACTTTTTGAACATCGTAGAGGCTGTGCTTTCTGCCAGCAATGAGCTCAGTGTGGCCTGGAGACCACTTTCACAAGTAAATAGAGCTTCCTAGAGAAGTCCCTGATGTTTCTGAGCTTTGTGGGTCCTCCTCATCGCTGTCTGCTCTGTATCCATCTCTGGGGGTCACTGGCTCCCTCCTCATCCTGGCCTGGGGCTTCCAAGCAGATGGAATTTGCTTGACGTTTATGAGTTTCTCTCTTCTGGCCTGGTGGGTTTTGCACCCCGAGTCTGCTCTCAAAATGACTTGGTCCCTATATGCACCTTGGGGGGTCTGGGGTCCACTGCACAGAAACTTCTTGGGAAGGGCTGGCTTGCTCTGGCTCTCCCTCTCTCTGGCTTTCTTTCTCCTCAGCAGAACGCATCCGGCAAAGCTCCCGTGCATGGATTATCTCATTAGCAGGGCCCTCTCAGGAGGACAGACGCTGAAGGCTGAGCATGTCGATAATTACGTCCTTGGGCGGAGGCCAGCAGCCCTCTGTCCTAGGCAGCTGGCCAGCCGGGCGGAGACCGCAGGGCCCAGCCCCCTCTGCGGCACAGGCAAGCTATTTCCGAGTGTGCATGTGGGAAGGGTGGGAAGACGGAAAGCGAAGTGCGAAAGTGGATGTAGGCAAATATTTCAAGGGAGAGGGGGAGGCATGTCTTTAAGCAGCCTCAAAAAACAATTGAGGTGATCCTGCCAAACCCCCAAATGAACAACAGGCTGTGGGGCCTCTGAAGCCCAGGCAGATGCGGAGAGCCGTGCCAGCGCCTGGATGTGGCAGCCGCCCTCGGCGACACTGCGTAGCTGCCTGTGCCCTGGACACCAGCCTGCCAGGGGGACGTCTGAAAGTCTACCTGCGATTGCAGAGGCAGGAAGGGAGCCGTGATGTGGCAAGTGGAGTATAGAGGCCGACTCCAGAGTGCTGACCACCCAGGTGGACCACTCGTCCCAAAAGCTAGTAGAGATGGGATGGGGATTATTCCCAGTGTGGCTGTACCAGGTGGAGCTGAAGAGTTAGCAGGGCTAACTCTGAGGGTTTGTGACAGTTGGGCTGGGCAGTGAGTGCCACGTGGTGGGGGTGGATCCTCACCTCAGGACAGTCAGGTGGAGCCTGCTGGGGCCGAGGAAGTTGCTGTTGCCTCGTGGGGAGCTTGGACTCTTGTCACAGGATGTTTGCTGACCTGACCTGCTCTTCCTGGAATCCAAGATGGCTGCAAGAGAGGATGACTCCAATGGGGTTGGTCAAGAAGGCAAAATGGTATGGTTGGGCTTCAGGTTTAGGAAATGTGGTGACTGTCATGGAGGGCCAAGTTCATTGGCTTGGGGACTGCCCAGGGGCTTTGTACAGCTCCCTTGTGGGTGTATGTGAGGGGCCCTGGGTCTGTCTGTCCCTTCTCTCTGGTGCTGGGTCCCTGCTTCCCGGGCACCCTGCACCAAGCAGCTCCGCTCCACCATGCCCTTCTGCCTTGATGCTTCTGCCCGACTGTCAACTGAACCTCCTTAAAACATGAGCCAGATTCAGACTCTCCTCCTCCCGTTGTGCTTCGTGTCCTGCAGTGGGAAAGCTGACACAGACAACTGGAGACCTCTAGACTGCCGCGAAGGGGTCTGGGACAGGATGCTGTGGAATTGGCAGTTGACAGTCTGTCGACTAGAGTGTCCTTGCGAATCTCAAAAGTATCTTCTGCTTTTGGCACCTTCTACTATGGAGGGGAAGGAGTTCCAGCTTTACCCAAGGTAAAGGCAGCAGGAAATAGGCGTCAAGCAGCCTAGAGGCCGCACCTTCGCCCCCTCTCCTCTGCCCACCAGACCCAAGTGGAGATTCAGTGCTTAAGCAAAAGCAGTTTCCAGGGCCTCATTACAAAACAGGTGCTAATGTTAATCTTTAACACAAGAAAAACCACCAGGCAAGTTCATTGCTAAACAGAAGCACCTGTTTAGCAGCACTCTTGTCTTTCATGTATACCAATTCCAGAACCAGCACCCTGCCCTTAACCCCTTCACCTGCAAGGGGCAAATCGAAAGAGTAAATGAGGTGGTTTTGAGAGAATATTAGATGAATAAAGTGGAGTGAGGACACAGAGGCAAACCCGTGGCTCATCAGGGTCAAAGGTCCAGAGGTGGCTCAGACCAGAACACACACACACACACACACACACACACACACACCACTTTCAGTTTAGAGACTATTTGAATATATGAACTTACTTCTGATTTACACTTTCTTTTTATGTATTTAGTACAGAGTCTACAGGGTCTCACTACACAGGTTGGACTCATAGTGACCCTCCTGTTTTCAGCCTCCCAAACACTGGCATTACAGGTGCATGCCACCACACCCAGTCTCACTCCTGTCTCAGTGCACCCTGGGGGAGAGGCAGGCACAACGCGCCAGGGTTGAACCTGGTCCCTGCGTCTGCCTAAGCAGGTGCTTTAGTCTGCTGAGCTATCTGGCCAGCCCTTGATTTATGCTTTTGATGCATACTCCAGGTAAAAGAATATAGATTTGTTTCCATTTCAGAATAATTACTGGCACATAGTGATCACACTCCTCTGACAGGCTGCATCATAATTCTTTCTGTATCTCCTTCCCTTCCTCTTCCCTTCCCTCCCTCTTTGCTCTCCTTCCCCTTTTCTCTTTCCATCTTTTCATCCCCCTCCCTTTTGTGAGAGATCAATTTGAACTCAGCACACCGACACTCTCCCCTGCATCCAGCCCTTCATTGGCTGTGTCAAGCATGAGCTCAGAAACCTGAGTTGTAGCGTGACACAGCTTACTGGAGCCAGGCTCCAGTTATCAATTACAATGATTAGAGTATCCAAACCTAATGGCTAAGAAGTGTCTGCAGTCATGCAGTTAGGGCCCCTGGTCCAGGACAGAGCCTGGATTGTCCATGAGGGCCACAGCTTGGGGTCACATGGTCACTGTCGAAGACTACCTGGATATGGCCAACCAAGAGGACAATGGCTCACATTGCACAGCTCCTGGGGAGGCTCAGACCTGGCTCCTGCTCGTTCCTCCTCCCAGAGAGCCCCCACAAATGAGAATCCCACCTGAGCTTGTCCCATGTCATGGCTCTCCCTAGTCAGGGATGCCGTCACCTTAGGGAAGCCATGCCAGCCTAGATGCTCTGCAGAAGCCCTGGCTGGTATCTAATATTATGTTCCAGTGCCTCAGGATGTGCCGTTCCAGTGTTGGAGACTGCACCAAGGCCTCTCTCTCCCTCGCCAGGCAAACACTGTGCCACCAAGTCACCCCAGCTGGGCAAGTACTGTGCTACTGAGTCACACCCCAGCCCTTTTTATTACTTTTTAAAAAAAATTTGAGATTGTATCTCTAAGTTGCCCAAACTAGTCTTGAACATATGATCCTTCTGCCTCAGCCTGTGAATAGCTGGGGTTTCAGGTGTGCATCACTGCACCACACAGAAATGGTTTTAGGTTTAGAGAATGGGCCCAGTCCTCTGGGACTGCTGCCTGGGAAATCCTGTGGGTGATCTTTCAGTCTAAGGGTCCAGTTACTAACAGGAACAAGGGATGCGGGCTTGTTTTCTGAGGTAAATAAAACTCCTCTTCCAGTAATGCATGTAGCCTCTCTCCAGTCATACCCTAAAATGCACAAGAAAGAGAAACAGTGGGGAAGTGGCCGGGTCCAGAAGCAGTGTTGAGCTCCTTCTCTCCTTCCCCGCCTGGAGCTGTTCTCTCTCCTTCGGCATCTTCCACACAGCTGGAAACACCCTTGCATCTGGCAGGGAAATACACAAAGCCACACCGCGGTATTGCAAATGCCACTTCTGGATGTGGGCTCTGGCCTTTCCGTGGCTTGGGGTTGGGGTGTGCTATTGGACACCCCATTCTGCTCTTGGCATTTTTGCCTAGGTGGGAAAGACCTTGAGAGCAGAGTGGTCTTGCTTTCAATTTGCCCAGTTGAGCCAGATCCTATTATAATTCAGGAACCCCGCTCATGGGCTGGGGTGCAGCTCAGAAGCCAGCGCCCATCCCAGTGCTGCCAACAACAAACACACAAAACCCAGGAGGAGGGCAGGGCCAGGGCAGTAGCGCAGGCCACCTGTGTGGGAGTGAGAGGCACTGATTGGTCCCGCTAGGGATGGGCTGGAGGTGTCTTCTCTTGGCACAGCATGATGGATGCTCAAGCCCTGGGTCCAGGCAGACTGCAGCAGAACGCTCCCCCATGTCACAGACACTGTGCAGCTGCGAGTGGCAGAGGGGGGTTGCTCACTCCAGCCAGTGGGGAGGGAAAGGGACACTGGTGTTGGGGCTCCTGCCATGGCCAGTGCATGACTGCTCTGAGCGCTGTTTCTCCTGGAGAGACCTCTGCTTCAGCTCAAGGCAACTCATTCCTCACTGGCATCTTTATTGGTTTCTTCCTTACCTTGTTCACTCTCTCCATTTATTTCTGATTCTGAGATCACCTGTTGGGGAAATTACCTGTACCCTAATTCTTATATTCTTATACCTATACCCTATTCTTATATTTGGAACGCAAATATAAAATTCACTAGGCCATCCATCCATCCATCCATCCATCCATCTTTCTATCCATCTTTCCACCCATCCATCCCTCCCTCCCTCCCTCCACTCATCTTTTCATCCATCCATCCATCCCCCCACCCGTCCCCCCATCCTCCCATCTACCCATCTGCCCACCTATGTGTGCATGCATCCATCCATCCGACCATCACCCCCTATTAGTTTCCAGCCGCTTCACTATGAGAGAGGGAGGGAGAACCGAGAGTGGACCAAGCTGAAAACATTCTTCTTCCTCCTCCCCAGGATTTCTCAGTGTGTAGGAAGGAATCACAATATTGGCCCCGTGATGAACACTGTGACTGGAGCTAGTGACCTGGCTGCTCTAAGCACATAGAGGAGGAAACTTAGAGATGTACGAGGGCTCTAGGGGCAGCAGTGCACCTGCTGGTCTCAAGTATTTGAATGGTTCCATTTCCCCTATTGCTTAACACATCAATTGCACTTATTTAAAAGTTGTTTCATTTTTGTCCTAGAGCTTAGGATGTGTATTTATGAGTAATCCAAATCTATTCCCAAATAATGTCTTCGCCCCACAGGGAGTGCTGGGACCAGCCATGAGCCCAGGCACACTAGTACCTGTGGGGCCTGCTTTCAGGGCCCAGTGGTACCCAGCTCTGTGGCTTCCTAAGTCCATTACGTAACACGACGTAGATTGTGCATTGCTAGCACATGCCCAGGTGACGCACAACACTATTCGGCTGTGCTCCATCACACCGCCAGGGAACACTGACGAGGAAACCATCTGTGCGTGCCCGATGCGATTTTCCCTGGGTGGTTCTGGGCCTCAGTTGCTGGAATCTGAAACGTGAGATGCGCAGGTGCAGAGAGCTCTTTTCCCAATTTCTCACCTCCTCACACCGTTCCCTTTCACTTGACTTGGGGTGACCTACTTAAGCATAAATCTGAACCTCAGTAGGCAGGAAACAGGAGCAGAGGGAGATACCCTGGGATGCTCCAAAGTGTCCCAGGCAAGAATGGGGTGTGGTGGAACACTTGCACACATGGCTAGGATAACAGTCCCCATCCCATCCCAGTGTTCTTTGTGATGTGACTTGGCCCCTTCTCATCAATGGTGGCTTTGGTCCCTCTCCTGCTGGAATGTGGGTGTGGCCTGGACACCTGGATCAATGAGGTGTTCCTTCACAAGTGCTCCCCAAGTGGCGCCTGAGCAAGTGGGTGCCATGGGCCAGTGACCTTGGTCCTGGTAGGAGATATCTGAGCATGCCCCACACCCTCCAGGGAGGGTCTGGCTAAGACCAGAAGCTTCCCTCTGCCCAGTCTACAATGTGGGCAGGCAGGTGACACCTGTTACTCCCACAGGGAAGTCCCCTCTTCTGGCCACTGCCCCCTGCGGCTGCAGCTCAGCGGCCTGCGCTGTGGCCCCCATCCATCACTGCTCATTAGCTGTGGTGTCCGCTGTCTGGACCCTGGCAACAGACAGGCCTCTGTTCCCTTGCCTTCTAATAGCATTAGGACAGCCCTGGCTCCAGCCACTCCTCTGCCCTTCCGGCTCAGGGCTCAGGACGCTGCCAACCCACCCTATGGGTAAGAAACAGCAGAAAGGAAGCCCGTTCCCCTCTGCCCCTGCCACCGTCCACTTTAACAGAAAGGATGCAGGAGTGGGAAGATTGACAGTGAGTGATTCAGATGCAGGAGAGTGCAGAGGGGCATCACGATGTCCTTGGAGCCCAGACAGGGTGGGAGGTGGCTGCTCACCGGGTGCAGCCCTGCCAGCCCTGCAACTCCCAGCCATGGTGCCACCTTCCTGTCCCTGGCTTGGCTCGGTCTGCTCCTTCCTGGCAGCTTCAGGCACGAGCAGCTCAGTTGTGCCGCCTCATATAAAAATTTAAGGAGCCTGCTGTCTGCAGGAAATAAATCCCAGGCCACTGGCAACCACTTCCTCCCCATTCAGTTCCATCTTGCTTCTCTCCCCTCAGTTCTCTCCCTCTAGCCAGGTCTCTGCCCTGGGCCACACACTGCTGGGTACCGCAGAACTAAGCACACCCCTCCCCCTGTGGGCGGGAAGGATTGGGCCTGCTCTGCAACCCTGGCTCCTGTGGATCTTCTCCATCTTCATGGGAGCGGGGTGCAACTACAAGGGGCAAGGGAAGTGAGGAGGCACCTGGCTCGGGTCCATGTCTCAACCCTGCATCAGAACCTCCCCATTAGAGGGAGGAAGCCCTGGTGGCCTCTGGCTGCTGGCAAGAGTGAGAGCTGGAGGCAGGGACACCAGGGCAGCAGATGACCAAGGTTTGGTGAGGCCTTCAGCACTGCAGCAGCCCAAGGCCAGGAACCAGCAGCAGCCAGGGTCTGAGCTGTGCAGCCGTGGCCAAGCTAGTGGAGCTCTCGGGGCTCTTTGGTTCCAGCTGTAGCATGGGCACTGTTAGCTGGCTTCCAGGAACAGCAAAAGAAATGCACTTGTCTGGTCAGTCTTCAGCTGGAAAAAGCTGAGGCCCCAGAGGCTGCTGTTCCACGAAGCTCATGGCAAAAGACACCAATGCTAGGTGAGGCCAGAGGGGGAGCCCAGTGGGGTATGCAGGCTGGAGGGGAGTGCGCTGGGCTTCCCGGGGCTGCAGGGATTCCATCCCTCCAGTTCGTGGTTTTCTAGGCTCTCAGGGTGCTCCACCTGTGTGGATGGCAGCCCTGGGCTATGGGAGTCTGGTTCTGCCCACCTCCAGTGCCACAAGGTCATCTGATGACCTTGAGGTCACACATGACCCTGGGCAGGTCTCTAAAGAGTCTCCCTCTGTCTGGTCTTTCCACAGAGCATGCAGCCTTCTGTGTCCTTCGGGTGGGACTGCCACCCTAGAGCACCACGAGGCCCACCGTGTGCACAGCATTTTAATGAAGGAAAAAACCAATAAGCCGAATCAGCCAGCCAGAGTGTGCAGGCAGGAGGAGGTGCAGGCTCCATTCATTAACAAAGCCAGTCCCGAAGATTATCTTAGAAACACAGCCAGAGTCTTGATTGCATTTTAATCTACTCCATTCACCGTTTGTGGGCTGGGATCCGATTCAGAAACCAGGTCAACAGTTTCAGGGGTGCAGCTCATTGACAAAGTGTGGAACAAGTACTTGGTTTTAAACCAGCTCCCAAGTTTTTACAACAGCACTGTGGAAAGAACACTTGGCCAAACACCCGAGAGGTCTGAGTTCCCATTCTGATTTAGTCGCTCTGTAGACCACATGGAAGGCATGCGCAGGAGTCTTGCCATGGGTTCGCCCAAAAGCAGGCCCTATAGTGAGGACCTGAGTGCAGGGAGGCTGAGGCCTGGGGAGCAAGAGGCAGGGAAGATAAAATACAGCAAAGGGTGTGATTGTGTTGGCACCTGGGCCAGTCCTGTAGTGATTGTCCAGAAAGTGGTAGGCACCTCAGAACGGCCCCCAAAGGCTGCCAAGGTGGGCAGGTATCCTCTGCAGCTCTATGTGAACTCTGGTGGGATGAGGGGACATGGGTGGCACCAACAGTGTCACTGACAACTCATAATATCTAAGTATTAGCAGAGGCCTACATGCCCTTCAGTAGAGGAGCCGATCACAAAAATGGGGTTCACACACGATGAAGCACCACGTGGCCACGAAGGAGAACATACCTGAGCCCTTTGTGGGAAGGCAAATGCACCTGGAAACCATCATGCTGAATGAAATAAGACAGTCATTCTGTGACATTCATGCTGACCTTGAACTCACTCTGTGGCTCAGGGTGGCCTCAAACTCATGGCGATCCTTCTATCTCTGCTTCCTAGGGCTGGGATCACAGGCACGGCCCAAAGCATAACTAAGTTAATGAATAAAACAGATAACAGGAGATGGAGAGACAGCCTGTGGAGACTGGAAGGGTGCGTGGGGGAGGGGAAATCGGAGGGGGAGCAAACGGTCACGACCCGGTGTGGAAGGCGGCGCACCTCCCCAGGGTGAATGTGCTTACTGGTCATGACAGACACGTGCAGGACACTCCGGGGGCAGGTGAGGAAGAGAAGATGCTGCTTGGGCTCAAGAGGAAGGGATCTATAGCGCTGAGCAGGAGCTGATGAAAAATTCAGGAGTACAGAGGTGAGATTTAGCAACTCTGACACAACAGAGAATGCTTGGGCTCCGTGGTCACAGGAGGCAGGGTGACCTGAGGGGCAGCACACACAGGCATGTGCTCCCACACACAGTGAGCCCACTGGGAGAGCTGGGGCCACCACTGGCAAACGCAGAGGACAGCGTCCAACTTGGTACCCACTGCCCGCCCCCCAGGGTGGCCAGCGAGGTTGCCCTGTAGAGGAGCCTACACAGCCTGGCATGTTGTCACCTTCGTCCTCTGCAATGGACTTTCCATTGGGTGGGGGAGGTGTCACACATTTCCCAACACCCCCTGAAGGTAGGTGAGGCCTTGGGCTCAGAGAAGGCTGATGGGGTGTCCTAGAACTTTGGCGCGGCAAATTCTGATTTTTTTCAGTACTATGACATTGATATGGCACCAGCAGCTTCTGTCTGTCTCTCTGTATCTCTTCTTCTCTTTTCCTCTCATACTGGGAATTGAATCTGTGGCCTTCACATTAAGCTACACCATCAGCCTCTTTTTAATTTTAATTTTGACACAGAATGCCCCTAAGTTGCCCAGGCTGGCCTCCAACTTGGCATCCTTGTATTTCATCCTTCAGAACAGCTGGGGTTCCAGGCACGCGCCTCTGAGCCACAGAGCTCTCTGCCCTCTCCCCTTTCTCATGCTCCCTTCCTGCCCTCTGCTGCAGAGATGGGTGCTGGGCTCACCAAGTTGGACCCTGAGGGTGAGACCACAAGGGGATGCTGGGAGGACCCCATGCCCTCTAGCCTCACCTGGAAAGTTCAACCTGCATTTGATGGAGAAATTGTCTAGGGCCAGGACACCTTGAGCCTCTTATTAGTGACAGACAAGAGACAGTCCCTGTCGCCACTAGATTCAAAGCTTATTTTGTTTAAAAATAATGCAGAGAAAGGACGAGGATCCCTCGAGTCTGGGGACTCATTTCCCGGCATGGCCAGGCTTCTTGAACCCTTGGCTGCCACTGATCACCAAAGGCCACTGGTGCTAGATGCCTTTGCCATAAGGAGGAGTTGTTACCTTCACAGGGTGCATTTGCCCCTAGGCCCCTCTTAGTGAAGTGAGGACATCCCCTGTGTGACAGCTGCCACCTCCCGCCCTGCACCTTCTTCCTCTCTTCCAAGGTCTCTGCACCCATGGCTGGTCCTTGCTGGAGATAGACACCCTTGCTTCTGTCCCTGTGGGCCACCCTGAGGCCACCTTCTAACCCTGTCCTCACAGGATCTTTTGCCAGGGGGAGCCCAGTTATCTTCAGGGACCCCCAAAACACACACATATCTACTCCTCATCTCAGGCTGCCTCTGGGGTAAGGGGCTCTCTCCCTGGGTTCCTCCATTGTGAGATGCTATTCTTGGCTTCCAGAGGGATCCCTCTTCCCACCCCTCAAAAGCCAAAGACAGCGAGCTGCTAACTGGAGCCCTGCACCAGGGAGTCCTCCTGCCCCACAGGCCATGCCTGGGGAGGCCCTACAGGTGGTAGCATGGCTGGAATTTGAACCCAAGTCTGGCTGCCCACAAATGGGGGCACACTATGACCCCGCCTCCTCCCCACACTTCTGCCAGAGGCTTGCTAAAGGGTCAGAGGACACTGCTGAGGCTGCGCTGACCCTGGTGGGCAGCACCCCTTCTCCCAGGATCCCATCTGGGCTCTGTCACCCATGCTCTTCCCTCTCGCCCTCAGGTGGACCCCACACACTTGTCTCCACAGGCAGGGGCTGGGAGTCATTATCTGGGGCTGAGACTTGTGGGGCTGTCTGACAGCTTCCTTTAGGCTGCAGGAAGTCACTGTTTTCTTGGCCCTCTTTCTCATGCCCTTGAAATGGGTGCCCTTGCCAGGTTTACAGTCTGGGGGCTCCCCGGAGGCTGCACAGCCTGCCCTCTCCCCAATTGCTCCCATTCTCCATGGGGAACATGCATTGGAACAGAACAAGACATTGCTGAGAAGGGTGTCCATTGTTTTTGGTAAGCTCAAGGGTCAAGGGTCGTAGGTCACCACTACAACCCCAGAGTCTGAACTCAGGGACATCTGGATCCCAAGCAGGGTGCAGGGCTGCGTTCCTGAAGCACCTCCATCACAGCCATCCCTACACCTACCGCTATTCCTAATTGCATAGAAGTCTGTGCCCAGCCAAAGGAGGCCGAAGGTGGCAGCTGAGAGGGCATCGGGGGCAAAGCAGGCACAGAAGGGGACCTGGCAGAGCACACCCTCCTCCTGTGGCTCTGCACTGCAAATGCAAGGGAAAGTGTAACCTGACTAGTGTTTCAAGAAATGGAGTGTAATAAACAGGGCCTGGGGACAGCTGTGGTCTGTTACTGAAAATCCCGGAAAGCTGGGACTCCAGATAATGGATGGCAGCTTCACCTGTGGGCTCTCTGTCTGTTACTTTCTCCCTTGCTTGGAATGCTATTGGTTGACCCCTGAGTGAACCCGATGATAGGGAAGGGATGGAAGTTAATGGAGACCATGGTCATGTTCATGACTGGGCACATGGTCCTCCTTTGCTGAAGTGATTATGCATGAGGTCATGCTGACTACCCTAAATAAAGTTGACTTACTTTAGGGGTTCTTTGCTCACTGAGGGCCAAATCTCAGCAAGTCCTCTGAGCTACCTTCATCAGGTCTTCTTGTCGTTCCTTTCGGCACCGACACATAACATTATAACAGGAAGTTCCCAGGAAGTTCAGGAAGCTCCTCACAAGCACCAGCTGGTCCTAGGGAGGAGGGTATGGTGAGGGCTCCAGGGGACACCAGCACTGCTGACCCTACCTCAGGTGACTGACCAGGGTGGAGGGAGCCCTGCTAAAGACCAGAGCTGTCTGCCTCTTGGCCAGCAGATGCCTCGGACAGGAGGCAAACACTGCCCAACAGGAGGCAAACACTGCCCAGCAGGGGGCATCAGCTGGGCCATGGTCACTGGACATGCAACACCCCATAGTGGAGCCCAGCTGAAAGTCCCCAGGAGAGGCAGGGCTGGAGGAAGGGGCCTGGGGCAAAGAAAGTGACCCCGGCTGCATTCTTGGTTTCTGTGACACTCTCGGAGTCATCTGTGCTATGTTCATGTGGACGGATGTTTGTGAGTGATGACACTGGGTGAGGGCGCTGACGTGGCCCCTGGCCTTTGGTTCTTCTCCTGTCTCTTGCTCTGCTGTGTGTTGGCTGGGGCCGTTACCCTGATGCCAACAATCCAGGCAGTTAAGGAGAAAACAAAAACATCAGTCTGTTTCACTGCCGGAAATGTAAAATGGCGCGACCTCCCTAGAAAATGAGTAGTTACTTGAAAAATTCAACAGCAATTCACTCCCAGGCTTTTCACCCAAAGAACTGAAAATAGAGGTCTGTAGGCCAGGGCTCATGGTAGCCTTGTTCACAATAGCCAGGAAACCAAACAGACAGGCAACCAAAGCGAAGCGCTGACATGATGCAATCTAAAAAGAATGAATCAATGTGGATGAACCTTGAAGACATTAGGCCTTGGGAAGTGAGCCAGGCTCCCTCTCAGGGGCACTGGGGGGGTTGGGGGGTGGGGAGGGCACCGGGGGTCGTCACCCACAGCCTGGCAGTAGAGCATAGGCCATAGGCCCAGAGTGAGGGGGGCGCGGATCCGGAGCTGCTTTCATGTGCAAAGTTTCAGTTTGGAATAATGAAAGCATTCCGGAGCGAGGTGGAGGGGCAGTTGGACAACAGGGTGCGTGTGTTTGACACCACTGCACTGCACACATGAGAATAAAGTGCTGTGTCATGCATATTTTATAACCAAAGTTTTTAAAGTGAGAGTGCCTATAATACACATGTCACTGTTTTTCTTTTTCGAAAACGAAAACAAAAACAAAAACAGTCTTTTTCTTCCTCAGTCCCCTTTCTCTGTGCCCACGGTTGCTGCTGCAAATATTCCTGGCCCTCTGTCTTGTGTCCTGGCGGTCACCCTGGTGGCATCAGGGTTCTAAGTACTAACTGCTCTGCCTGGGTGGTGGTGCTGGGGTGGGGCTGGCGAGGTGCCGAGCCTGCCAAAGCCCGGTCCTTTCTTCTGTGAACGATCTGTCTTCCTGGAAGCCCAAACATTGATTATGCTGACGCACCCTGGAAAGGTGGTCCAAGCATTCCGGGCAGCAAATGGCTGATTCAAACACCTGAAGGAAAAGAGAGAGAGAGAGAGAGAGAGGCCCTTTGATGAGTAAGGTATCTATGAGTCAGAAGCTTGAGAAATAAATACATCTGAAACATAAGTAGGTTTAAAAACCAAGGGGACATGGCGCTTGCCAAAGTTATTTGTGGATTTTCAAACTCAGATCAAGAACAATAGAAAAATTGTTCCAGATGTTCAGGGGGACTTGGGAGGGAGCCAGCTCTGTTCGACACAGCCGTCAGAGGAGAGGAAGGGGAAGGGAGGGAGGGAGGCAGACAGGCTGCTGCGGTGTATATTTAACTGTGAAACCAAACACAAATGCTGGGAGAAGCCAAGTTCCCCAGGCCTGGTATGCGAGGAGAACCAGGGCAACCTGCACTTCTGAATTTGAAATTATAGGGTAGAGGTTTCAATTAGTGCCAGTGCTGAACACTGGGGTGTTTCCCACCACGGGGACTCAGGGTGGAAAGATTCTAGTGGGTGCCCTGGATTCTTCCACCCTAATTGTGCATGAGTTTCTTGATGCAGTTCTTTATGTCTTGCATTGTTTTCTGAATTGAAAATCTTGTCATGTCAATTTATTTATAATCTAACAGGGACTGAGAATGCACGGATTAAAAAAAAAAAAAAGAAAGAATAAAGAAAAGAACAGTTGGTCGGGCCCAGTGATGACTTGGTTGCCGATGGCCAGGTTTCTTGTGTGAGAGTCGGGCTTGAGTGTCCCATACTTGCGAGGCATCATCACCCTGAGATGTGTGGCCTTCCTTTGCTCTCCTACGACCCTACTGAACCTATCTCTGTGCAGGAATAGCATGGCTGCTATGTGCCACGCTCCCTGAGAAGTTTATATTTTAGAAAGAACAGAAAGCCACCTCTGAGAAGCATAACAGAGCCCCATGGGCTCTCTGACACCACACCTAGCTTGCTCCTAGGCCAAGGTCGGTTGGGGGGTCCCTCCCTTGGCTACTCTGTGCCAGCCTCAGGCTCCTGTGCTGGCCATGTAGGGCCCTGGCTTCACAGAAGACCCGGTGGGAGATGGGTCAGAGAGGGTTGCGATATGCTTTTGTAATTGTTAATCAGGAGTGGGTGAGCCCGGGAGAGTGGGAATGGTGGCTTTGCGTGGTGTGCACATGTGTGTGGGTGCATGTTCTTACCTCCACAGGCATTAGTCCACTTACAGTTGTGTTAGCCGATCTCCGAGCCAAGTACCTCATGAAGAGGTTCATTGCTGCTTACCAGTCTGAAGCTCCAAAAGGTGGTGCTGGCTTCTGCTTGGCCCTGGTAGGAACCTAGTGGCTGTGTCACCACACAGCTAGTACATCCTGGTGGGAGTGAGGGTGACTGAACTCACAGGTGATGCAGGAAGCCAGGGCCAGGCCTGCTCTGTCTGGCACCTGAACTGGCCGTGGGCCCTGCTGGAGGTCTCGCACCTTAATGGTTCTGGCCTCTCAAGGTTACCACCCTACTCTTGCAGGACTCGGACCTCCAGGACATCCTCGAGCCCCGCCCAGACCCTAGCAGCATGTACAGCCCTTGCGTGTGGGCGAGTGAGCATGTGTGAGCACATGGGTGTGCTCAGAGAGAGCCCGAAGCCAAGGCAGGGCCTCTCCAGGGACAAGCCGCCTCGCACATAGGCAGCTTGTGAGTGTACCCAGAAAGCTGTTTGTGAGGGTAACAAAGTTGATTTTGAAAAAGTCAGCATGCCTGCCTTTCCCCTGCTCACCCCTTCCTCGGCCCCTTCTCTTCCTACTGCTCCTTCTCTGGACAGCTCAGTTCTGAGCCATTCGCTGGGGCCGAGCAGGTAACACAGCCAGTTCTGGGAGCCCATGGCCATGTAAGGAGGATCACAGACTGGGGTGGGGACAGCACCCACAGGCTGGGCAGGGGCACAGCCTGAGCAGGAGCAGAGTGAGGAAGGGAGTCAGAAAGACACCTGTTCAGAGGCAGAACAAGCTGGTTTAAGAAACAAACTTAGGGCTGTGTCTATTGGTCAAGTTCAGTTATTCACTCAACAAAAACGTCTGGAGCAGAGTCCACATTCTAAGCCTTGGGTGGGCAGTGTAGAGGGAAGAAGGTGGAATTTCTGTTCTTGTGAGCTTAGGGTCTGTGGAGCAGGTGCTCTGTCTGCCGAAACCTGAAGGAGGAGGAAGTCTAGGTGTTGGTCAGGCATGGTGGGGCATTCCGCAGCCCCAGCGATTTGGGAGGCCGAAGCAGGGAGGTCACAAGTTTGAGCCCAGTCTGGGAAACTTATCAACTTAACAAGATTCTATCACAAAAATAAATTAAAAAAAAAAAAACAATGGGGATACAGTTCAGCTACAAAGTCCCTCAAGTGGCAAACACTACTACCACCACCATCACCAAAAAACCACATTCGTGGCTCACAGATAAGTCATGAAAATGACACCCAAATTCTCATTACCCATGTGAGTGGGGCAGACCAGCCCAGGACCCTGGGGAGATCGCCAGCAGGTCAGTCTGCAAACGCCTGTCCAGGTCTGCCGACGTTTAACCAGTATTGTTGCTTTGCTATGGCTCTTCCATCCCGCTGCCCCCAGCTGTGCTTCCTTCCTGTCCCAGCACATGCTGGCAGCATCTGCAGCTGTGAGGCCCTAGAGGAGGGGTATGGGGTGGACGTCACTCCCGGTTGGCGTCCTGAGGGTGCTTCTTTCTCAGAGTGCCTGTTGCTACTCATCGTGGAAGCCTACCTCTGAAGAGGCGACCATCATCACTAAGTGGCTGTGTTTCTGTGAGCTCCAGTAGCTTTTAAGATGCTCTGTATTTAATTCGCTGTTCATCCCACTGGCATGAGATGTAAACTTGTTTTAATTTAACCTGAGATAATAAAGTTCCCCTTCATCGTAAGAGATCACACCCCCCAATTCTTCATCCCTGCTAATGGATTCTGCCCTGACTGTCTGCATTGTAAAGCTGGCTGATTCTAGTCCTTCTGTTCAGAGATTTTCGGTCTTTATCTTTCTGTGAATTGTTTAAAAATTGCGTTGGCCTCAGCTTTAGCTTTCCGTTGTGTCTTTCTCCCCTAAGGCAACTCGTCCATTTAGTTTGAAAAGCTACGGTTGCATCAATGTGTGACTTCCACATCACAGAATGCACTCTGTTGGAGTGCGTGGGTTGAGGCTTTCTGGGACACAGGTGCTCTCTGAGTTGCTGCGGCGCTGCTTCCCAGTAAGCCCAGAGCCAACTGCAACTGCTGGGAGTCAGCTTTGCGGTTCGTGGATACCTGGTCGCCGTGTGTCCATGGTCTGTCCCCACCCGTTCAGTACCACAAGCAATGCTGCTCTGAAGGTTTGCCAACAGTTTGGCGAGGACATGCATTTCTAATTATCTCACGCCCGTGCCCAGGAGTGGAATCTTGGGTCACGCGGCAGCAGCTCCATGTCGTCTGGAGAAGCGTGGACTGCAAGCCTCCTTTACCCATGGCGCCAGTCTGCGTCCCAGTGGCCAGGTGGGAAGGCATCGGCCCTTGAGAGGCCTATGCTGGGCGCTGGGCTGGCGCTCTCTGAGGCTTTGATTCGCAGGCCCCTAACGAACAACGACGGTGATCATCTTTTCATGTATTTTTTATGGGCTATTTCTACATCTTCTTTGGAGAAATGTCTGTTTAAATTGTTGTCTACATTTACAGTGAATTAATTCTCTTGATTGTGGAGTTGTAAGAATTCTCTTTATATTCTAGATCCAAGTCCCTTACTTGATGAAAAATTTACAAAAATAGTCTCTCATTCTGAGGTTCGCTTTTCAATGTCTTGATGGTATTGTTTGAAGTAGTTTTTGATTTTGATAAAATTTACATTTTCCTTGGCATGCTTGAACTTAGCGTGCGTTTCCAGGGCACCATTGCCTCCCCCAAGCCGTGCAGATGTGTACCTGCGTCCTGCTCCTGTAGCTTCACCTTTGGGTTCACTGAGGGTCATTTTTGTGTGCGCTACAAGCACCCAGTCCACTATTGTGTGTGGAGGTCAGGTTGCCCTGGCACAGGCATTGGAACAATGATCCCCTTCCTGACTGAGTTCTCTTGGAACCTTTATTGAAAACCAGTTTAGGGGTTGGGGAAATACCTGCATGGCACAAGTGCCTGCCTGGAAAGTGCAAGGTTGTGAGCTCGAACCCTGATCCTGCAAAAAGAAAGAAAGAAAGAAAAAAAAAAAAACAGTTGGCCACAACATAAGAGTTTCCTTCTGGGTCCCTAATCCCCCTTTACTCCACTGTCTCTGTTCTATGTCCCATGCCACACAGTCTCAGTCACTGGAGATTTATAACACAGTGTAGATGTTGGTGGTGGTTGGTCGGTTGTTGGCACGTGGTATTGAGCCTGGTGCCTGCACACTGATCTACATCTACAGCCTTTGATTTACTTGTTTTTATTTTGAAGCTGTGTCTCTCTGAGCTGCCTGGACTGGCCTAAAATTTAGGATCCCCTGCCTCGGGATTCCAAGGCGCTGGGGCAGGGGTGGGCTGCCACACCAGGCTTGGAGCGGGCTTTGGGAAGCAGGTAGTTGTCCTCGGAGCAGCAGCCCCAGTGTGGGACTTCTCTCCCCTCCTTCCTGGAGAAACCACACGAATGAACACAGCGCGAGGCCTGCCACCCACTCTGTGTGGTTGTTTAGTCAACAGAACCCTCAAAAGCGGGTCTCATTCTAGCCGTTTTCTTGGGCTGAGTAGGACAGGGGCTGCACCAGTTGCTCTCTAGCTGCCCCTGCAGACCGCCTACGGCCAGGGCGGCCGCCGTGTCACTGCCCTGAGCACTCCTGCTCTGGCTTCTGCTGACTGCCTCAGGCACCCCCGGATCTCAGAGGCAGTAGGGCTGCTGTCCTGGCTGGACTTGGCCTTTCCCAAGCTCGCCGCTGTTCTCTTTCCTGTGGGCTCCGGTGACCTTGCGCCTCCCGGGCTCGAGGTGCCCCTGGTGCCTGCACCTCCAGGAGCTGTGCTTCCTTCTAGACGGGTCTTAGCCCCGCTGGGGGAAGGTGCGCCCCTGTGAAGGCGCCTAGGGAGCCCTTCTCCATCGGGGGAGCCCAAGCTGTTCAGGACTTAGTGGCGGGAGCAGCAGCAGTCGCAGCGGCATGGGGACTGGACCGGCACCTGCGGATGCTGCGCCAGGAAGTGGTGTGCCTGACTCTGCCTTGAACACTTACCTGGGTGTGGCCATGCTTGGGAGCTGCTAGTGTAGGAGCCTGTGAGGGCCACTGTGGGTGACCTGGCGACCACCTAGGCAGGGCGCGGGGGCTTGCAGCTGCTTTGTGGAGGAAGGGAGGGGACGCCGACAGGCCTGGGAAGTGAAGGCTGCCACCTCTACTCTTCCTACTGAGCAGGCAGACTGTGCCCAAGTTGTGTATTCACGTGGCCTCCCTGCTGGCTGCACAGAAGCCATTTTATCTGGAAAAAACCCTGAGACCTATCAGGGAGGGCTTTCACAGTCATCCACAGTATGCATTTTCCCATGTTTGCTTTCTCTGTCTCTCAACATAGAAGGTGGAAAGGTTACTATCCTTCTTTATTTCCATATGTATGTCTTATTTTAATATTTATCATTATTATTCATATTCGTTCCTATCTTGAGTTTTGCTGGACACTTGAGAGTAAATTGCAGAGACTAAACCCTTCTGCCCTCTGATCCTGTGCCTCTCATATGGAAATACCCCGGGCAGGAGGATGTTCTCTTAGGTGACTGTAATTTGAGGATAAAATGGAAGAAACTTACTGTTTCTGCAGTACTATCACCTAACGTGTAGTCTCTACTCTGAATTGTTAGCGGCCCTGTTACCTGCAGTGATAGCAAGTCTAGGCCCCCGTGGCATGACGCCTGCCTCCGAGGACACCCAGCTGGCAGTCACTTGCTCCCTGTGAATGAGGGGCCTGGTGTGGACGTGGGTCTGGCCTGAGGGTGTAGATTCCAAGGGAACAGGTTATTTCTGCCGGGGTAAAGACCTCAAAGTACCTGGGACAAGTTGTACCCTGAATTTCAGAATTCAGAAGACCCCAGCTCTGGACAGCCTGGAATATCCAACATAGGCTCCCTGGAGCAATGAGGTGAGGGAGGGAGAGAAAGAAGGAGGAAGAACCTTGCACCTCTCCTTCCTCTTCTGTGGGGGTCGCAGGGTCTCACTCGAGGCGTCCTGCCCCAGGTCTGAGGGCCCCTGCTGTGAAGCAGAGTGCACAGCCCAATCCCCCTGGCCCGGAGGTGCTGTGCTGAGCACCCCCAGCTGTGAAATGGGGCACGAAGCCTATATCACTGGTTCGTGGAGCTGGAGACAGCATCCCTAACACCCAGGAGCACACAGCTCTCGGGAAAGAGGTGTCTCAGTGACTCTTCTCTCATTGCTGGGACAAATACCTGACACCCAAAATGAAGGAAGGAAAGGTTTATTTAGCTCAGAGTTGCTGGAGGTTTCAGTCCACACTCAGCTGGCTCCAAGGAAGACTGGCACATGGCAGGGAGCAGCAATTCGTGGTAGTGGAACAGCAACAAGGGCAACCAAGAGAGAGTTGTCTCTTTATCTCTCTTATATTGCATTCGGGCTCTCTGCCCCAAGTTGGGTGTAGCACTCACACCCATAATCCCACCAGTACTAAGACCTATAATCCCAGTGGATCACCCATAATCCCAGTGGATCATGAGTTAATCTCAAACTCTAGAAGTCCCCACCCCATGAGTGCACGAGGCTTTGGGGGGACAACTAGACACAAAGCACAACAGAGAAATACTATGATTTTTTCCCCCTTGAAAATAAAAGAAAAATTTGATTCTTTTTCTGAAAAATTTTTCTTTATTCTTTCGTAATGTTGACAGTGCGTGGTGAGTGCATTTGGCATGGGACTGGTCCTTGCGCATGATGCCTGCAATTGTTCTCGCATCTCCTTCCCCTCCTTTCTGTCTCTTGCTCCCCTTCTCACGTTTTAAAGAATTTTTTTTTTAAAAAACTGTGTTTGGTACAGGGTCACGCTACGCAGTTTGGACTCCTAGTGATTCTCCTGCCTCAGCCTCTCCAGCTCTGGGATTACAGGCATGTGCCACCACGCCCGATCTTGGTGGCCGGCTCAGCGTGGGTCTGCACAGCATGTGGTACCAGAGATGGAACCCGGGTCCTTGCACTTGCCACACAGGCGCTTAGACCGATGAGCTGTCTTCCCAGCCTTCTTCTCATTTGAGAAAGACCTGTTTCCCTTTCCTCTGATCTTTTATTTTGCTTATTTATGTTTCCAGAGAAACTGTGTGATATTTAGGCCTGTGCGTCTGCTTCCTTCCCTTGGTGTTATGGTCTCAGTTTGCGCCCGTTTTCCTAGGAAGGGCTCATGGTTCTTCTTCACAGCACGGCAGCACTCCTTCGTGTGTACATACCATGTTTTCTTTCTCTGTTCATCTGGTGATGGACAGACTTTCCAGGTTTAGCTTTATGAACGGGGTGGCTATACGCATGGGTGGGCGTAGGTCACTGTAACGATGTCGTCTGGTCTTTTAGGAAGATGCCCAAAGGGGGAAAAGGTGGCTGAAGTGGATGCTTTAGTTTTATTTTTTAGAGAAATCTCCATGCACTAAACATAAAACGGAAATTTCAGCTCCTTAGACCTCACAAAATACGTGTGAGCATATGTATACATTTGTGCACATGTGTAACACGTCCCCAGAGGCCTCCGTCGTTGGGCGGACACCACGGAGTGTAGGAATGTAGGACGTGATGATGTCACTGAGCAGGATGAGCTCACGCACTGCTGCTGCCGTCGTGCGCACGGGGGCCGCCCCCAGCCATGCCCTTCACGCAGTGCATGCGCGCAGTGACAGGCGAGCTTTCCTGATCTTATCTTTGCTTCACAGATGCTTTGGAAAGGAGGACAAAAGCAAACACCGCTGAGTAAACAAGTGAGGACCGGCCCGTGTTTATTTATTTCCTGCATGGTAGGCTCCCATCCAGGACTGAGATGACATGCCCGGGTATCCAGGACTGAGACGGCATGCCGGGCATGTGGGGCCAGGGATTAAACTGAGGTCCTTGTACTTGCCAGGCCGGTACTTATGCCTCTGAGCTGTCTCTCCAGGACCCAAGGAGTCTGGATGCTTTAGTGGAGGATGTAAACATTTCATGCTACAGGTTAGAGGACAGCACAATCCAATTCTGGTCAATAGGATGTATGCAGGACCCTCTTAGGGGCAGTTGGGAAGGATTTGGATTTTTCTGGAAAGAGTAAGACTGCTTGCCCTGCCCCTGCCTTCTTCTACCTCGCTTTGGAGGTAGATGTGCTGCCTGTAGCTTGGCAGCCCTGTTGTGCCCATCAAGAGGCCCTTTAAAACCAAAGAGAAAGGCCAGTCTGCAAGGACGGCAGGACAGGCCCAGAGGACAGAGCCTGGGTCCGCAGCGGCCTTGCTGACCAGCTGAGCTGATTGTTATAACTACCTTTCTCCGACCTTCTTATACGGGAAAAAGGTCATTACCTTTATGTCATAATTAAAATGTATACAGTAAAAATATGTGGTGAGTAAAGGCTTTAAATTCGTTATGGTAAGAGGTAAGTTGTCACAGATCCCTCTGCACCCTGCTCTTTTGTGGAACACACCTGCCCCATCATGCTTAGCACTTCCCACACCAGCTCTGGAGAACTCTTTCCTGAGGTTCTCTCCAGAACGTCATAAACATGGTGGCCACAGCTCATCAGCACCATGCAAAGGAAAGACAGCGATGGCTGGCTGGGATCTCACCCTCCTGACTCCCCAGACCTGGCACTGCATGACCTCTGCCTCTTCCTCATAGCCAAAATGACCATGGAAGGTCAATATTTTTGATTGATTCAGGACATGGAAGTAGCCAGGACTGCACAGCTAAAGACGCCCAGGGAAGAGGACCCCCGAGCTGCTTCGGAGTCTGCTGAGGACGCTAGGATGGACATGTGCAATGTGGGAGGGAGGACTGTGTGTGTGTGTGTATATATATATATGTGCGCACATGTGTGTGCGTACGTGTGCGTGCAGGATCTCACTGCGCAGCTCGGAGTCGTAGTGATCCTCCTGTTTTCAGCCTCCCCAGTGCTGGGATTATAGGCGTGCACATCATGCCAGATATCTGGTTGGCTCAACGCACTTGGGGGTGGGGCCGGCGCAGCATGTGGTACCAGGTATCGGACCTCCCAGCTCCTGGGCTTGCCTAAGCAGGCACTTAGTTCGCTGAGCTATCTAGCTGGCTCTGGATTTTAAAGGGGGATGCATGGCAATGTGTCTTTTGCTAGAATACCTTTTAAAAATTAAATATTTGCCATATATTTGGATCAGACTTTGTATATTTTGTCTTTGTCCTGATTGCTGGCACACAGCTCCTGAAACTCCACAGAGCGAAGAGATCATGGTGTGGTGTACAAGTGCAGCTGGGGTTCTTTAGGACGGGGCGTGGATACCAGAAAGTCCTGACCATGATTAGATTTTTAGTGCCCATGCCACCCCCTTTTCAACACATAATTTTCTGTTTAGATGTGCGTATGCTTGCGTGTGCATGTGTGTGTGTGTGCTAGTGGGTATGAGGTGATCTCTTTTAGCGACTTTGGCTTGCACCTTCCTAACAACTAATGATGCTTGCTGTGTCAGTCATGTTCTCGCCTTTCAGCCTGAGAAGAGACTTGCTTGGCTGAGAGGATCAGCGGATCATGCCCAGTGGAAATGCACTGTGGTGTGTGGGGGTGGGGAAGGACGCCTGCTCACTACATGGCTGCCAGGAGCCAGCAGGCAGCAAGGATGCCTGCCAGGAGTGCACCCTGCCAGGCTCCGCCCAGCGACTCACCCAGGCCCCCCGCCGCAGACTCGAGACTTCTGGGGGAGATTCTAATCGAAAACTGCCCCTGTGTCCTGTGCTTTTTGGGCATTGGCACGCCTTGTTTGCAGAGCTCTGACCTAACCGTGGCTGCTACCTCCCGGGCTCAAGACAGAGGAAGACAGCCCTGAGCCTGCCCCCAACAAGGGAATATTAACATTAAATTTGTCCCTCAGAGCAAGAAGATTGGGTTCAGGAAAAAGAAGACCACAGTGTCACAGACCAACAGAGCCTGGATAATGGAAAATACAACTAAAATGTTTGAGAAGTTAAACTGTAGAATTAGCAGATAAAATATAGGGGTTTCCCAGAGAACAGCATGAACGATGTGGCTGAGGAGCTAAGAAAATTAAACAAATGATTTAGTATTCTGCAAAGGAAAGTAAGAAAAAGTGAAAGAAGGAAATTAGTAAAGAAATGTTCCAAGAAAAATACTTCAGAACTTATCTGCATAGTAACACTTTCAGCTCAGGAAGTGGGGCAAAACGATCGACACTAAAGTACCTCAGGAAGAAAGAAAAGGTTGTAAAAGCTTCCGGGGAAGGAATAAAAAATATGTTGCATATGAAGGATTGGGGTGTATAATGGCCCTGAATTTCTCCAGGGCATAATGGAAGAGAAACGGCAATAGAATAACTGATTTGAAAGCGTACAGAGACATAGTCTTGAATCGAGGATCTGCATTTTCAAGTTTTTAATCCAACTTGAGAGCAGATATTTTTATTTTTATTTTTGTATTTCAGGGAAAGGTCTACAGAGCATACAGGGTCTCACTACTAGATCGGACTCGCAGCGCTCTTCCTGTTTACAGCCTCCCAAGAGCTGGGATTACAGGGGCTCGCCACCACGCCTGGTCTTAATTGCTATCTCAGTGCGTCCTGGGGGGCGGGGCCAGCACAGCAGTCCGAGGGACCGAACCCCTGGCCCCTGCGCCTGCTTGCAGGTGCTTTAATCCACTGAGCTATTTGGCCAGCCCTGAGAGTAGATATTTTTAGGTGGTTACAAGATCCACAAGAAAGTAGCTTTTCAGCTATTACTGGATAACTGCTGGAGGATGTACTTCAGCAAAGGAAGGGAAAAGGCAAAAGGAGAAGGGGAGAGACGCCCCACGCAACAAGAAGAGGAACAACCGTGGGCATTCAGTCCAGAATAGAGGAGGGAGGCAGTGATGGAAGAGAAGCTTCTGGAATCCCACAGGATGGAAGGTCCGTAGGGCACTCTTGGTCATTGAAGAAATGGAATCCGTAGGCATTTGGCAAATCCAGAGGGAAGTACCGAGAAGAAACTAAAAATAAGTACACAGTAAATGAAAGAATGGGAAATAGCAAGGCCATGCATGGTAAACTCCAGGAAAACACGGAAACTTGTGTGAGAGAGGCGAGTTGAGCAGTCCTCCCCGCCTTGGCAGCGGGCGGCAGGTGTTGCCCTGCTAACTCAGCCACTGGCTGCAGCACCGCTGGATCACGGTAATTTGGGAGAGCATGCACCTGCGGAGTGGGGTGGACTATGAGTGCTGGGTCCTCGTCTAACCTGGCAGGAAGTCAACAGGTTGTTTTTAACACCGAAAGTTCAGTGCGTTGCCTGGCAATTGCAGGACAGGTGTTCCAGACAACCAACCAGCGAGTAGTTGCCAGCAAGGGCTGCCTTGGGGCTTAGTCCTCAGGAGTAAAGGAGGCAATTCATGCTGGAGCAGGGTGTGTAGCTCAGGGGTAGAGCACCCATTTAGGACTGTGTCACTGCTGGGGATTGGACCCAAGGCCTTCCAATTGAGCTATATCCCCAACTCTTTATATATATATATATATATATATATATATATATATATATATATTTTTTTTTTTTTTTTTTTTTTTTTTTTTTT